>CM042446.1:19592653-19867653 GCA_023631565.1 Gymnocephalus cernua
CACAAAGACATTTATGAAGAAAGAGTACTATTTCCCAGAGCTCTGACTTGAATTCACCAACAGAAATCACCCATTGCAAGGAAGTTTGTCCTATTTTGTGCTATATAGTGATGTAACAAAACGTTCGGGCCCATCATAGTCTTAAGTCTTGTAAACTACGATGGACCTTCACTCATATACCTGGATGTTACCTGATGAAGGTAACTGAAATGTAATAACTAAAATAAAAGTGACTGACAGTGTGCAGTAGTTTTGGTTTCCTATGGCACTATAAAGTACAAAATGTTCCACTGAAGTTGTTTTTATTATGTGTTCATATCATTTTGTAAACAGAGGCACACATTTTGCCAACTCCCCCTGCTGTTTCCACTATCAGTACCTCCCTAAGGCACATTTACCCTCCGCTATTGTTTCTCTCATCCCCTCTCATCCCTCTCTCTTTGTGTCCCAGCTCTGGTTTGCCTTTGTGAACGGGTTCTCTGGCCAGATCCTTTTTGAGCGCTGGTGTATAGGCCTCTACAATGTGGTGAGTACCTGCCCTCACTCCCTCTCAAACTCCCTCTTTTCCATTTCTCCACTCTCTGCCTAAGTCTCACCCCCTCCCTGTTTTACTAAGTCTCTCGCTCTCTACCTATCTAATCGATCTATACTTTGTCTTCTTATGATTGCTCTTTCTGAATGCCAGCAACATTTGTGTGCATGTGTGGGAGAGTTTTTTATTTATTTTTTTTTTTTTTGTGTGTACTTATGTCTGAATGCACATGCCTTCAAGCTCCCCACTTTTAAAATATTATGAAGTTCCTTTTATGGCACTGCTGATATGAACAATGATTGTCCAGTGAGTCAAACTGTGTACACGCTGCTCTGTCATCTTGTGTGTGTGATGCAGATATTTACTGCACTGCCTCCGTTCACTCTGGGGATAGTTGACCGACCGTGCAGCCAACAGAACATGCTCCGTTTCCCACAGCTCTACCGAATCACCCAGAATGCTGAGGGCTTCAACACCAAGGTACATGCACACACACACACATTTACAGTCCGCATGCACATAAACACACACACCATGTGCTGCATCTTAAGTCAAAGTTAAGCACTCTGCATTCGACTTGTCATGCCTTGTGGCTCATCTGTGGGGTTGACGAGTGATGCCTGCTGTTTGTTTGGGACGCCAGTGAGTAAACAAGAGTGGCATGGAGACTGGGATGTTTCCACGGCAACTCCTAATAAGATTCATAGGGCCAGAATAAGGAAGTCTTTCATTTTAGAGAGTACACCAGCAACCCAACCTACTGTATGTGTGGGAGTGTGTGTTAGTGTGTGCATGTGCACAGTTCAGGAGAGCACTTTTGATGGCAAGAGCACAGTGGAAGTTGTGTGTTACTGTGAGGAATTGCTGTTTTTGTATGTTTTTATGTGTGGTGGCATATATGCGCTTTCACTCACTGATGTTTGTCACTCTTTTCTCCCCTCTGTCTCTCTCTGTCTTTCAGGTGTTTTGGGGTCACTGTATCAATGCACTGATTCATTCAATTATTCTCTTTTGGTTTCCGCTTAAAATGTTAGAGCATGGTAAGTGACATGCCCGAGTAACTCCTCTACATTCCCATAGTTCCGGCTGGTAACCCTTTGTCATTAGGTGTGTGTGTGTGTGTGTGTGTGTGTGTGTGTGTGTGTGTGTGTGTGTGTGTGTGCGCGTGCGTGCGTGCGTGCGTGTGTGTTCCCCACAGACTCGTCGTTCAGTGACGGTCAGGGAAATGACTACCTGTTTGTTGGAAACATGGTCTACACAGTAAGCATCTTACTTGTACAGTATGTTCAATGTGTTTATGTGTCTTTTTGTTTATATAATATAATTCAGTTTTTATTTCTGTGTCTTTTGGCATGCATTTTGCATATGCACAGTATTTGTGTACACACCAGCACTACGCTGCTTCCTCAGAGACGTTATGAGTCTCCAGTCAATTTCGTCACGTCTAGCCAGTCTGTCTCTTCTCCACACTCATCCATCTGTTCTCTATATTCACTTCTCTATCTTACACTCTCACTATCATTTTACTCCCTACATTCCCATGTGAATTTTAGTCGTGTTTATTCGTTGTGTTATGTGTATGTAGACTACAGGGGGCTGTGGGGGTCCTGAGTTTTTTCACTGACATTGCTGAGTTTACTATACAACATTAATGTTTATTATCTCCACAGTTGCCAGCCAAGTAATCCTGTTTCTGTTTTTTTATTTGCCCTCCCTCCCTCCCTGTGTGTGTGTGTGTGTGTGTGTGTGTGTGTGTGTGTGTGTGTGTGTGTGTGTGTGTGTGTGTGTGTGTGTGTCTGTGTCCCTGTGTGTGTAGTATGTGGTAGTTACAGTATGTCTGAAAGCTGGAATAGAGACCACCGCTTGGACCAAGGTAAAAACATTAACACACTAATGCGCCACACCACATATGCTGTATTTTACTCAACCGTTTTATAAATTAAGAGGTCCACTCGGTGATGATTTCAGTATGAGGTTTTCATATAATCTGGTCTAAATGCTACATATTCAGGAAAGACATGGGGAAAGATGTGGTGATCTTGTGGTGGAGGTCTGAGGTTCCCTAAACAGCAGTTACTTACACCACCCACCCAACCAGCTTTATCGTGGCTGCAGTTCTTTCCCATTGCTCCTGTTCAGTATTTCAAACTTACAAAAAACTCTCCACGTCCAAGTGTTCATAAATTAACACTTCCTAACCATTCAAGTCAGGCATGTACTGTGAAACAGCTGCAAGAACCGTTGAATAAAGTATGCTTTAACAGATGAAACTTGCAAGGATCGAATGGACGCTGTTACTGCACAGCAAAGGAGAAAAACAGACCAGAAAACAGTGAGAGTCCCATCTGTTAGATGAAGAGTAAATACATAAGAGTGAAACAGATTTAATTCAACATAGTTAACCTAGAGCCCAGATGTCCTCATTCCTTTCAAAGAATGTTTGATTCAAGTCATGAGAAATAATTTTTTACACTCTAAATGGTTACTGTCATAAGCTGAACACACAACATTAACATCTGTCGGCTTGAGCTAGTTAACATTAAGCTTGCAATTTCAAGGATAAATGGCAGCTTCCCATACCCTGATATCCTTTACCGGGACTACACAAAGTTATCGCCTCGATAGCCAACTGGGTTGAGTGTGTACCATTTAAGTCCGCACAGCGACTTGGTTTTGAGTCCGGCCCAGGGCCCTCAGCTGCAGGTCTTCCCCTCTCTCTTTCCCCTCTTTCCTCTCTGTCTAAATAAAGCTTAAAAAGGCCTGTTTACTATCAACTTATACCACATACTAGATATACGTAAGATGGCTTACGATAGTGCAAAAAAAAATATCAGATGACTGCAGTGTACATAGCCCAAACTTCAACAGCTAGTACAGTAAACTTTGCCTCAGTAAAATATAGTAAAACAGTCAACTTAATTATTTTTTAAACAAGGACATATATGAACAAAGAATAATTGAACAAAACTAAGAATCCAAGTATTTGGTTTAAACGTTTTGGAACAAAGTCAGCGGAGATGGATGTAGACTTTAGGACAACAGTAGCCATGATTTAGCTCATTTCTACTGTTGGAGAGAGTAAGAGAGATTGGCAGGATGGACAGAAGGGCGCTGACACTTTTGTCCGTTCAGCTGTCCACACAACAGCCTGGCAGTAATGAAGCAGGGTCCCACTGGAATTCACACAGTGTCCCCTTTCAGCAGATCACAGAGAGCAGGATGAAAATATGGGAAGGAGTGAGGGAAAGGTTGTGTATATTCGGATGAGCAGGATGTAAACTATTTGACCTCACGCTGTCTTCTTCTCCGTCTCTTAATCTCCATCCTCTCTCTCTCTCTCTCTCTCTCTCTCTCTCTCTCTCTCTCTCTCTCTCTCTCTCTCTCTCTCTCTCTCTCTCTCTCTCTCTCTCTCTCTCTCTCTCTCTCTCTCTCTCTCTCTCCTCTCTCTCTCTCTCTCTCTCTCTCTCTCTGTGTGTGTGTGTAGTTTTCCCACCTGGCGGTATGGGGAAGCATGGCGCTCTGGATGGTCTTCTTTGCTGTCTACTCTGCCATGTGGCCCACCATCCCCATCGCCCCTGACATGCTTGGCCAGGCAAGTCCCCCTCTATAAACACATGTCACTCATTTCAGTAACAGGGTGAAAGGGGTTAAAATAGCCCTACCCACTACATCTCTTTTCTGCAACCTCCATCACCTGCCCCTCCCTTGTTCTTGGTTGCCAATACATGGCGCCTATCAGACTCACCTCTTGGGTGTTCCACGTCGGCACTGCTGGAGCTCAGGGGAGATTTATGCCTTGCCAGCCCCTCTCACTAGGCTTCCTGCACCTGCTGCGTGTCACCCGAGCCCCATTTTTTTACTGCCCTCTGTGGAGGTGTTGACTCAAGAGAGTGGGCTGCTGGTGATGAGGATCCAGTGGGGGTGAGGAGAGTATAGATGGAGACCCCCTTGATTGAGAGATTTGTTTTAGAGTTTGGGGATCCGGTGGGGGTGAGGCGAGCTGCCCCACTGAGTGGGTAGAGAGTCTTGGAAGGGAATAAGGCTGTCTAAACTCCCCTCGGCCCATTAATTCAATTTGTGTCAGAAATCAGGAATGCGGTCAAATATCTCTGCAGCTGCTCAGTCTAACTGGGGAATGGTCAGAGACACTCTGCTACTACTACCCCCCCACCCACCCAAAACTACCCTATTACCTCTCTTATTTCCCCTGCTCCCGCTATCTATATTTCCATCTGTCCATAGGGGGCGGGGGATGGAAAAGAGCTGTATATTTCTGCTCAGAATAACTGTGGGTGTAAGTCTGTACATTTGAGAATTAATGTGCTGTGTGTCCAGATATGTGTTATTTGTGTTGATTGTAAAGCGGTGGAGACCAATAGTTTGTTTCTATGGATATAACAAAGCAGAGAAAATCATTTAGCATTCCTCCATCCTCAGAGTGTATGAAGACCATGTGATATAATGTGTGTCCAGTGCTGTGGAAATGAACTGTGTGTAGGTGTTTGTCACACAGAAAGCCATAGAGTATGTCTGTGTCCAGTTGGATCATCTACGACTTGGTTGTGATTCCAGGTGCTGCAGAGCATATTTCCTAATGGTGGTCCGATTCATTTTCCCCATTTCCTCTCCCTCTGGGAACCAAATTGTCTCTCTCTATATATATATGGGGATCCAAACAAAGGAAACACATGGTATAGGCAATAAAGTAGTAGAAGTTAAGGAAGTTCTGGTGCATAAAGTGTTTATGACTGTTGACTTAAACGTTAACGCCTAGAGACAAAGACTTAGGCTTGTGAAACACCACAGAGCCCTTGCAGATAACTGAAGGTATTTGGTAATAAAGGGAAAATGGAGGGATTTACAGTAACAGGCGAGGACAAGCACCAGAAGATACAGTCACTAATAATGAAAGGAAATTGTGAAAGCGTAAGATTGGAGTGAGCCACGGGAGAAACATGTGTAGGAGTAAGAGGCATGGAGACAGACAGACGGACAAATTGAGACAGTGGTTAGATGCATGATTAATCCCTGGAGACAGACTGAGGATGAGGGTCAAAGGTCTATGAGGCTGTTTGCAGCTGGACTGCAGAGACAGGTAGGGTGTGGGGGGGGGGGAGGGGGGATATGTGGTTACTCACTAGCATTTTTACCTTTCAGCATAGAAGCATTGTGTTTCAGCTGCAGGAATACTGTGTTAAATCCAGTTTGTGGTGTAGATCCTGGTTGTGAGAAAGCTGTTAAAGATGTTTGGCTAACATTGGGGCTATTCTCACTGTGCTGTGAATGGCTTAATGTGCTTTGTCTCACATTTCTCTTTGCCTTTTCCACATGTTTCTCTCTACTCGTTGCAGAGAAAAATGACTCAATACTCAATTTGAATTAATCTACAAGTGAAATAAATGGAGCCTGTGTGTCGTCATTGCAGGCTGGCAAGGTGATGCAGTGCTGGCACTTCTGGCTGGGCCTGGTCCTGGTGCCTACTGCGTGTTTACTCAAAGACTACGCTTGGACCGCGTAAGTAGAACACATTTAATATAAATACATGGAAAATCCATACAGAGAGTATTTAACTTAACCGAGGCGTTTACATAACCCATATTGAGTCTATGTCAACACTTTACGCACACTTTATATTATGAATCACATGTGTATGCAAAGTAAAACACTCCAACTTTCCCTCATGGGTCTGATGAGCTTATTTCTGCTTTGTAGCACACGTCGCACTGTGAGGAAGACTTTGCTAGAGGAGGTGCAGGAGTTGGAGGCTCGGGCCGTAGACCCAGGGGCAGCTGTACTTCGGGATGCCAGCGGCCGCAGGTATACAGGATGCTGAAAAGCATCACGGGATCTCACCTACATTCATATCCAGTTTTTTTTTTGTGTCATCAATCAGTTTAATATTGTTGTTTTTTATTTAAAAAAATAAAGAAATTCAGTCTTTTATTTTAGGATTATTTTTTTTTTTTAAAGAATGATCCATTATTTTCAATATTAACATTCTATGTACATGTGCAGATTCAGTATACAACTGTAATATACTCAGAGGCCACCTTATTGGGTACACCTGTAAAACTGAACGCAATTCAATACAACAGCGCAGCCATACATTCTACCTTTACAAAGATAATAATAGTTTTTATTGACACTGTCAGAGAAATTTTCATTTAACTATATGTTCGTTACTGAGGTGGTAGTTTGCAGGGATGTCGAACTGGACTGCATCATATTCAGAGGTGTTTTTTAATGTTTTGCCCAACCCATTTACAAATGCAAGCGAGGAATGATTTGAGAAACACCACCACGAACTACAAACACTGGGCATTCTAAGCTTCATAAAGGAAGACTATGTGGCAGAGCTGCTGTATTGAGTTGCATTAGATTGTATAGGTGCAACTAATAAAGTGGCCAGGGAGTGTATGTTTCTGTATGTGTGAAAATAAATGGCATTTCTAACTCCCCGGTGGCACCGTCCACAGGGCCGAAGCCAAGGCTGAGGTCCAATAGAGCCAGAGCGGTCCCATGCTCACAGAGGTAGTTTCTGGGTTTGCACTGTCCCACTGTGTGAACTGTGACCTCAAATGACCTGTGTGCCCCACTGCAAGCTGCTTTGGACTGACCTTTGCTTGTTTTCCATTAACTTAGTTCACACCTCTCTCTGTTTATCTTTTTCATGTCTCTCCTTTTTCCATTCCTCCATCTGTGGATTGCTTCATAGGTGGATCAGTTTGAACTGCCATACAGACCTGGTGTGTCTTTGTCTGGATTTGTCTGTAGTTCTCTCTCTGTGATTTAGTTGTGTGGTGTCACTAGAGCTGTGTTAGAAACGGTGCCATTGCGTAGTTTTGGGGGACATTTTTCTAAGTCATAGATACAGTATGGATCGTAGAGGTTTGACTGTTTGCTATCAGGGGTGGCAAGAAGTACTTGTACTTTACTTGAGTATTTCCATTTTATGCTGCTTTATATTTCAACTTCACAACATTTCAGAGGGAAATATTGTTCTTTGTTACTTCACTACATTTATTTGACAGCTTTCGTTAATTGGCAGGTTCAGATTTCAGATTCAAAACATACAAAAAAACTCTGAAACATGATTGTTTTTTTATAGATCAAAAAAACGACTAAACCGCATATAAAGTTAAAAAGCAATCAAATAATACAATACATAGTACATACATACATAGTATAGTACATTTTTGAATGCAGGACTTCTAACATAGTCTTTTTGCATGGTGATAATTATACTTTTATTTGAATAAAGTATCAGAGTACTTTTTTCCTCCATTGTTTGCTAGTAAGGATTGTCAAGAGTTGTATAATAATCTGCTTCAGGGTCAGATGTGAGGAGTCATCTGGATAAGCTGCTTTCTCTGAGCAGTTTGATCCTTGAAAAGAGGTGGAGGGGTCTGAGTTGTGTTTTTAAAGGTGGGTAACCACAGTGCTGCGCCTAACCCCTACACAGGGCCCTGTCCTGGACTGACCTTGCCTTTAAACCCAGGAAAACAGGACTGGGTCCTTGTCCTTGTTTAGAATAAGAGAAGTAAAGTAGTGGTGCACAGAGAGCCAATGGAGCAAAAGGGAAAAGAGCACATCTGTATTTGTAGTTCCTGGGGAGGTCCTGGGGTAGGCATGGGAAAGGGCTGGAAAGGTAGAGTACAGGAGTGCCTCGAGGGAAGAGTTCAAACGAAGCACATCCTTGGGCCTTTTTTAATCTGATGTTAGCCAGAAAGAAACCTTATAGAAGGACACTGATGCATGAGCCTTTCATTTATTTGCCCAGCCACCATTTATTCTTTTATTCTTTCACTCGGCACTGTCATCTATCTAACAGACATCATTTTTGTTGGCCAAAAACTTCTTGAGCAAACTTGAGACCCCCTCAGTTTTTTCTTCTCTTTTTTTTTTTGACAAACACTCTAGTGAAGGTTCCCGACAGTCACATGCAGTATTAAGAATTTCCCAACTGCCTGATCCAAATCTTAACCTTGGGAAGGCTGGCTCTAGTCCATAACTACTCCGTTGATCATCACAAGTGCCAGGGAAACCCCTCCTGTGTGAATTTAATGCGCGATTGGCAGATAAATGTAGAAAATATATTCTGTCAAATAAAATTGGCAAAAAAGAGACTTTTTGATTTGGCAATCGCTAATACTGGTGTCCTTGCTTTTACATCCAATGCCTCTGCCTTATGACTTTAATGGCTGTAATGATGGTGACAAGAGTGGAGAGAGGTATCGTTTGTTTTGTGTGCGTGTGTGCGTGCCTGCATTTGTGTGCAATATCTGGAAAGGGCTTAGTTATTTTTGGTCACCGGAGGAGAGGAGCCGTGACGGCGTGTGGTCTCCGAACAGAGGATCCAGTCTTCTTCTTGGAAGGGGGGAGAAGGAGAGGAGTGGAGGGGGGGGGGGCTGAGGAATAGTTTACTGTGGATGTCCTGTTGCCCTGCAGTCAGTTTATGACTTTTTGTGGGTTAAATTGCATGTCAGAAGCAGTCAGTATCCAATCCACTTTATACCAACGTTCTGGTTTTAAATCCACTTAAATTTTGTTTGCTGTTTGTGTGTTTCTGTGTTGATCTGTGAAAGAGAAATGTACTTGGTTTATATCCTTCAGTGTTTTGCTCCAGGACAGTTAAAGGTTGACTACTGTCTTTGATCATCCTGCTGCCTTAAATCTGGGTGTAGTGAAGACATTATATTTTGACTTAAAGCTACATTGTGTAAAAATGACTCCCATCTAGCGTTGAGATCACACATCGCAATCAACTGTCTCTCGCCACGCAGTTGAAAGTACGTATTGCAGCTACGGTAGCCGTCACGCTTCAAAAAGCGAAAGTGTACTAAAGGCCGTCAATCAGCCGTGGTTGTTGGAGTGCATATCGGACAGTGGCGCTTCACACCACCCGACGGAAAGGAGAGAGAGAGAGAGAGAGAAAAATAAGAGACTGCGGCGGTCTGGAGGATAATTAACTAGTTGGGATTTGCAGCTCCAGTGTTCACTCTTTTTTCTGATGACCAGTCTCTTGCTCTTTTCAATATCCGTTTTATTATTCTGGGTGAAGAAGAAGACTCCTAGTCCTGAAATTTGGATTTTGAATACGTGTGGTCCTCCATGTTTCCTTGTTCAAACATTCCGGGGCCGGGAAGCGACGATACCCATTATCAGCAGCTGTGAGTCAAAAACGTGAAAGGCGGAGCAGTATAACCTGTATGTCCCTTACCGGCTAACGTATTTCAAGATGGCGCATGAATATGGAGCGTCGACCGCAGTTCATGCAAGCGCAAATGTAAAACTTCAAGCCAATAGGAATACTTGAAATTGATGGTGGTGGTCAATATTCATAAAAAAGGGACAAGTTTGTGAAGGGCAACACAGATTTTGATAATAAACAACTACAAACGTTACACAATGGGGCTTTAAAAAGCATCTTAACCTGCCACTGAAAGCAAAAAAAAATGACAAAAGCACTGAGAAATATGTGCACTACTTTAAGAAATATTTCCCAGTAGCTTGAAATGGTGTTGTGCTTTAGTGTAAGTAGTCAAGGGTCTCTCTTTAATTACCATTTATTAAGTGGCTATGTGCCGTGACGTCACTGTGGAGTAACTGATCTTTCTTTCCTTTCTCTGCAGTCTAAACGAACGAGCCCATCTGCTGACAAGAGTATTTAGGAAAACGCCTTCAAGCGTAGGACGTTCAAACTCGGTGCAGCAGACTGTGTCGCGTAAGTGTCCTTTCCAAACACACATACTGTAACGTAGTCCTGCTCAATACAGGCCTTAAGAGAGAATTGTGTTTCAGTCGTTCTCTTGTCCCTCTCAACACATGCAAAAAAGACATATTGAGCTTCTACATCATATTCTACCAAAATAAACTAAGGATGTAAAACGAAGAGAAGCTCGGTTTTCTATATATTTGCAGTCCGATTGGTTTGGTGTTTTTTTTTTTTCTTATTTCATATCTTTTGTTTTTATTAAGGATGTCATTTAAAATAAATAAAATAAATAAATAAAGGTGGATTTGAACAATGTAGAAAGAGAATGCATTCTATTTAATGAAGCCCAGAAACAACAAATTGATTCATAGTATACAGACAATATTTGGCCAGGAACACACACTGACCAGAAAAATAGAAACCCCTGTACATAGCTAGGCAATCCAGTATAATAGTCCTGTAATGAATACCAAGTTGGTGAAACTCGATTCAACTTTATGGTTGCAGCGTCTGCACACAAACACCCAATGTACTGAATAAAAACAGCAATAAATCATGCAGCTGTTTCAACATTCATTTCAAATGTTCCTCCCTCCTCTTGTCTCTCTCTGCAGATGGCTATGCCTTCTCTCAAGAGGAGCATGGCGTGGTGTCCCAATCCCAGGTAGTGCGCTCCTACGACACCACCCGCCAACGCCCCAGCCTCTAGCCCTACCCCTGACCAATGCTTCTGCTCACCGTAGCAATGGTTATCAAGGTGACAGCGGAGACAGACTTATGTGACACCCTCACGCCGCGTGACCGACCCCTGCTGTTGCCTTACTGGAACTATGACCTGACGCCTCGCCGGGGGTGGGGTTAACGGTCATGCGTGGTGACCGTTGCTGGCGCATAGAGGACTGACTGACTTGAGAGAACGAACCAGGCCAATGTTATGGGGAAAAATAAAAACATTCTTCAAACTCAAACAAGCTGCACAGGCATGAGCAATCATAACCACGCACAGACGTGACAAGTCAAACTCAGAGACTGTTGCTCATATCTGTATACCCCACAGCCTGGGTTTGCTTCATGCCACTGTGTGTTTATCCGTGTGTTTGTGTGCGCGTGTGTGCATTCCTGTGCGTCTGTATCTGCCTGTGCATGGTATGTCTACACGCATTGGCGCTCCTGTGTTTGTGTGCATGTGTGTTGGCCCGTGTGTGTTCGCTTCCACGTTTCTCCCTAATCTCTCTCGTGAGGTGGGTTTAGCTTGTCTGTCATCACATGCCCATGTGGGAGGGGAGGGGACGTAAAAATAAACACACACACACACATGCACTGATGAATTCCTTAAAAAGGGATGGAGGGAAGTAAAGACCAAGGTACGATGAAGCCCGAACCCCAGCTACAGCACCCCCCCCCCCCCCCCATCCCCCATCCCATCGCATCGCAGCATCAAGCCTCACTGCCAAACACCACAGATATGCCACTGAGGCAGAACGCTCATGCCAAACTGGACCACCACCCGGCTGCAGCACCCCCCCACCCCCACCCACACCCCACTGGGACTTCCTCTTGCTTATCGCTCCTTGTACCTTCATTTCTTCCTATCTCTCCATCTCCTAGCCGCTCTGCAGCCTCCGCGTCTCTCCTACTCTAGCACATCTCCTTGTCTTGGCCAGTTTTTAAAAAAATTCCACTGTTTCCTGTTGTTTCTGACGGCTCCTGTGATTCCTGATGCCGCTTGTCGAGCATCGTCATCTGACATAGAAGCAACGAGCCTGGCATTAAAGCTTTCTCCGTCAGTTTTTTTGGATTTCCATTATTTACTGGACTTTTTTTTATTTTATTTTTTAAACATTAAAGTGGACATTAATGTTTATGTGTTTATAATTTGTTTTTTCTTTTCTTTTCATTAATGCCTGTTTTTGTACTCATATGTGGAGACATGTCTTAGAGGGAATATTTTTACTTGAACTAGTGCTAATAGGCATCCAAACAGAAGGGATCTGATTGAGACTCGCATGGATCATGTGTTTTTCTGGCTCTGGGGTTTGTCTGAATGTAGAGTCCATTGTGTGTGTGCTCTGTGTTGAGGACACTGGTTCAGGAATGCAAGACTGAAAGGGTGGGAGAGGGGGGTTGTCCATCTGAGTCCTAATCATTAAATCTAATCAATCCATGGCCTGACTAAATGTCTCCGTCTCTTGACTGTAAGCTGTCTACTCCTTTAATCAGTTGGCTTTTTAGGAGTCAAACTGTGGCTAGAGGGTAGTAGAAAAGTTGGGTTTACACAGTTTTCTTAAAAAGGATCAGAAAGGCTTGTTTTGTACATAACATGCATATTATTTCATACATTACCAGGATCAAACCTGTCCCAAACTCAGGAGAGACAGTAAAGATAGACCACTAGACGATTAATACAGCCCCTGGACACTGGAGTCCAGCTGGAGCTCCCTTTTCCCACCGACCTCCCTGGATTTGGCCCAGCCCAAACCGACTTAAGCTGCTCCAGTATGGAGAATCCATCGGGCCAAGCAGGAGCCAGAGAGCCATTTATGCTTTTCAACTCGTCCCCAACGACCCACTCCGCTTTCCACATTACTGTAGTTTTTTGGAGGAGCCTGCCAAAACTACACCTCCACATCGTCATAGTTTGAAACTGCCCATTGTTGTGCTGTATTGTTCCTCCTCTCTGTGAGTCGGGTGATGTGACAGGTATTTGGTCCGTCCACGGTGGGTGGTAGAGCTGTCGGTGAATGTGTGTAATTAGTGTTTCTTATAGCTTAACTGTGAGTGTGTTTGTGTTTCAAGGGGATTAAGAATGTGAGACAGTTCTTTGTGCAAAACCCATTCACCTCACAGATTAGTTTTTTGTTAACCAAATTTCCAAGTGTGTGTATGTGTAAATCTCACTCATCCAGAGAGGCAATGGAAACCAAGCATTGCTAGAGTTGTTTATGACAATAGAATGTGATAAAACACTGAAACACATAAGCTCTCAAAACACTAATTTCTGTTTAAAAGTCATTTATTTTTTTTAGGATTCATATGAAAAATGTTACCCTTGCATCAAATTGGACCAATTTTCATACATCATTTTCCAGATACTGACACACAAGCTGCCTATCGTATCTTCCAGACGTACAGATGAGGTACACACAAACCTACCAGTTTCAGTACTTTGGGACATCTCAGGCTGCACGCTCAGTGGAGCAGCACATTCCTCAAGTTGCATGTTACTGAGTTACCAGGGACCCAGCTGCACAACAGTACACAGAAAAAAGTTAATTTGACTCTTTTATTTTGTATTTTTTATTAAGCAATAATAATGAGTCAAAGGTGCCCTGGAGCTGCCTGTGCCCTCAGCTTACACACTTAACTGTGGTAGTGTTAAATACACACACACCTCTCACAGGAGAGAAGTGAAGGGGGCAGTTTTCGCTGTATAATTAACTCGGTAATCTTCAGAGAACTGCCTCTCACTCCTTCACTGTCACACACACACACACACACACTTCTCGGGTACATTAACTGCAAGCCTTGCATAAATATTTAAATTTTATTTCGGTCTGTGTGTTTCCGCTCAGGGCAGTTGGTGATTTTTTTATTTTATTTTTTTTGAGGGAGGGGGGCGTAGTGTGCTTTTTTTCTTTTTGGGTGGCAGGATGGGGGTTGTATAGTAGGGTGGAGCGTCACAGTCTATGTCCTGTGTTCACTTCATTAGAGTTTAAATGGTCTACAGGGAGATTGCGACTGCCTTTCACATTGCACCACCTGCATTTCCCATTACACACATCCCTCCACTCCACACTAACTCACACATACAGTACAAACATATTTTCACATGCTTTCTTTCCTCACACTTTCAACACAAACAAACATATACTGTACTGTATAAACCACTCACAAGCATTCACAAGTGCAGATGTGCACATGGCATAAACACAGCATGTGGTCATAACTTTTTTTTTTTGCTTGAATATTCACTTTTCATACAGTTCACTGCTATAAATCATCCAGTCATCACTCATTCCAGCACATAGGCCAACAAATATTTTTTTCTCATTCTCAAACACACATACACAGTTTTATTTGAGCTGCAGGCTGCAGCGGGCTGTGCACAATCAACCATCTGGACTGTATAACCCTCCTATATGCAGTTTTGTCTTTGCATCAAGACAGAAAATTGTTTATGCATCCATCATAGGCGGAGCTTAGCTCATTCCAACTTGCCAAGAGATCATATGACATGCTAAACAGACACACACCACACACAATAGCAAGGCAGGCCCTGAGCCAGCAACGGCTTTGTGAGTCTGACTCCCTGCCTTTCTATTTTTCCACTCTGGCAGCGTCCCCTAAAGGTCTCTGGCGCAGCCCTCACAGGTTGAACTTCACAACAAAGTGGCAGAGTGGTCTGCGGGTTGGCCCCTTATCATACAGTCACTGCAGGGTATTTCTGGTCACTGGTGACACTGGAGCCACCAATGGGAGGAGGGCAGGGGGACTGGAGGGGTCTGTATCCTCCCTGAGTGGGGTCCAGGAAGGTTGGGGCAGGGTGGGCGTAGCCGATGTACTGCGGGTGAAGAAACTGTCCCTGGTGAGGCATGATTTGCGTGGCCTGCTGGCAATTGAGTACGGAGAAGTTAGTGGGCATGTTGACGAAGACGCTGGCATCAGGGGGCAGGCAGCAGGAGGCCTGAGCCCGCATGAGTGGAGGGGGAGCAGGGCGGGGTGCAGCAGGCGGGGCAGAGGAGCTGGATGAGGTGGCTGTACTGGACTGCCGGGACGATGAACCCCTGGAGGTTCCCACGCTGGCCATCATAGGGATGGTTTCCAAGAGGCGACCAGCACCGCCCCCTCCTCCGGTCGCACCTCCTGATGACAGTTCCTGTTTGGGCCGGAGGCAGCGGCAGCAGCACACAGCAATCACAGAGCCCACCAGGATGAAAGCTACAAACACCGAGCCCACAATCAGGAACGGCACATAGATAGGCACTACAGAGAGAGAAGAAAATGACACATTCTCATCAAAAAAACAGCTATCAGATCCGCTGTTGTGGAAAAACCATTGACATCTAAGTTAAACATTAACCTTCAAAGCATGCAGCACCGCCTCACACACACGCACACACGTGTCTTGCTTCCCTGCACAAGCAAAGCTCCTACATGTGAGTGGGGATTGGGTAAGACAGTGAAACAAAAGACTGAGCAGAGAGGAGTGTTTGGACTTGGGTAGAAGAATGAGAGGTACACTGGGACGGAGTCCCCAGGGAGTCCCAGGCTCTCATTAGCAGTTATTAACTTTGTTTTGATCTGTTTTAATCCTCAGTACCCTGCTGTTTCCCCAGCCTCATCGACCCTGCAGACCTGTGTGTGTGTGTGTGTGTGTGTGTGTGTGTGTGTGTGTGTGTGTGTGTGTGTGTGTGTGTGTGTGTGTGTGTGTGTGTGTGTGTGTGTGTGTGTGTGGGTGGGTGTGTGTGTGTGTGTGTTTGCATGGGTGACATTCTTAGGCCCGGCTGCCAGCAGATATTTGTGACCCTTCTTTTTCTTCAGCTATTTATGACCAAACCTTTGAGAATGAGTTACTCAAGTTGAACTACAGTACTTGGCTTCTGCTTAAAGAAAGGTATTAAAGTTGACTGATTTAATGTAGCTGAATGGGAGCTTATTCAGCCCTTAAATCAAAAGAAATAGCAATTTCTTCTCGCAATGCTTTTCTTACTTTTGTTTAAAACAGCAAATCAGACCGGTAAGAAAGTACTTGTGTAACAGCTCCACCAATCACTCTGTGCTCTTTGCTGGGTCAAATAGCAGAGGCATTATTAAACCGGTACAAATCTTGACATTTTTATATGTTAAGATCTCAGTTCCAGTTGGATATCTGTAAAGTTGCTAAGTGCAAAGCAAGAGAAGCTCCAATAACAACTTTGAAACATGATCAACAATAACTTTCCTCAAGAAGAAATAACAGTTTTTGTTCTAATTTCACCTTTTGGCCGAACAGTGAGGGCACAGAGTGAATGTTTTTGGCAGAAACAGGGTGACAGGCGAGATGAGGTCACTTCTTAGGTGTTTTCCTCACTGGTTCATTCCCATGCTCACTCACACAAACACCTTACAAACACAATAACGACCATGTTACATTATAAGTGATTAGTTGTGTTTTATTGTTCTCACTGGGTGTAGTTATTTTCCGCTCTGAATGTGCCCATGTGTTATGGGGTGTAACTGTATGCCAAGGAGAGAGAGGTGGCAACTGGCTCCAGTTTCCTTTTGTCTCTTTGAAATACATCCATACCGCCTTGAGAAACTTTTCAAAATGCTCATCAAAAGTAGCAGGGTATTATAAGGATTACTGCATGGAACCTGTTAAGAGCTGGGGGACATTCATTGGCTGAGGCGGTAAGTCCAGGTGACAAAAGACACAGGCCAGCGGCAGAAGAGGCCGAGGCACGGTGACACGAAACAGACTAGGACCTTGACCCATTTCCCTGTGACAAGAATCGGTGTCGACTTCAGAGGCTGATGTAGCCTACCTCACAGCTAAACACCTTCCAGTAAACAGGTTTTAACAGGAACTCTGTTATGGCAACACAAATAAAAGTTACAAGTGCAGAAATGTCCCAGGGAGACGTTGACTGCCTTCTTTTCCTGCACTTATATGGCCTCCACCTCAACATCTCTGCTTCCACTCCCTTTTTCTGCATGGCAGATGAGGATTAGTAATTGCAGTAACGTTTGTCTTGTTTTACTTCATCCCTACTTTCAACTGCGGGGCTCCTTTCCAAAACACTGTACAGTAAAACAGTGTTGGAGGGGAGAGCAGCAATTAAAGCAAATACAGTGGTGGAAGAAGTACTCAGATCTTTGTGCAAGTAAAAATACTAATACAGCAAGTAAAAGTGAAATGTATTGAAAGTATGAACTCAATATGCAGAAAAGGGTGCTAAGGGTCACAAGATCAATCTGGGATGTTTGGAACAGGGTAGGAACCAGGCTGAAAGTCTACAGCCATGCTAGCAGCTATCTGATGCTGTAGCCTACAGATGTTGCTTTGAGTTAAATGCTAATATCAACATGCTCACAATGACAATGCTAAGATGCTGATGTTTAGCAGGTATCATGTTTACCATGTTCACCGTTTTACTTTAGCGTGCTAGCATGCTAAAATTTGCTACTTACTTAGCACTAAACGCAAATTACCGCTGAAGCTGATGGGAATGTCATTACTACTGCAGCTATTTGGCCACAAACCAAAGTACTATTGGACAAATTTAAACTTTAACTTTATGATGACACTAAATAAAATGTTATGGTTTTGCAATTTATCCCGATGGGGACATGAATGTCTGTTCAAAACGTCATTGAAATCCATTTACAACATCCATCCACTTACAACATTGCCATTCAGATTCATGCTGCTAGTGGTTAAAAACTATACTTTGCTAGACTAATATGAAAAAAAAAAAAAAGTTTGGACTTAATCTTTGTTTTTTTATGAAATGTTGGAAACTTGTACCTCTTTGGGCTGTGAACAGTTATATTTTTTTACCTTTTGCTAAGGTGTGATTTTCTCATCTTGTGCACATGGTGGCTGAAACCCTCCTATTGTTCCCTGTCACTCCTCCACACCTGTTGCTGCAGTTGAGCTGTGGCAGCCTTGCCGCAGTAACAGCAGCCCCCTCTCTTAAGCTCTTGTTTTGGGCAGTCTTTGTGGCTGTGCTGGCTGGACTCTCCCTCATCTATCCCAAGGGTATTCTCCTGTTCCTAAATACCATATGTTCCTTCATGTTGAGCACATTAATAATTTCCTGCCTGTTATCCATTGACATTACAGTGTGTATCTTTCCTGGATGATTAATAGACTGCAAGCATATGAAAAATATATGAAATGCACAAACTGAACTAGGCCATTCTCTTTTCTTAGTGAGGAAAAGGCTGCTTTTCTTTATATTATTTTGGCTGGAGGCCAATGAATGAAATGTATATACCTCTTCCTGCAGTGATAAGGCATGATTGTCTTAGCAAATGACAGATTATAGCTGGAGGGCCAAAAGAGGGCACACTATTCTCCAGGGAAACATGAGCTAAGCCTGTGTTGCCTTTCTCTCTGATGTCCAATATTTGCTTTACTTTTCTGGAGTGCTGTTATCTACGTTGATCTTTTATTCAAGATATGATGCAGCTTCAAGAGGCTGTATGGTAGATTAATTTATGGGAATGTAAACCATGATGAATGGGGAGCCAAGGTGGAGACAGAAGTTTGTATTGTTACCTAATCAACTCTACAAATTGGAAACCATGGGTTATATTTTGCCTTAAGTTTTGGTAATGATGCCTCTTTAAATGCAGTGTCTATTTATGTATGTATGTATGTATGTATGTATGTATGTATGTATGTATGTATGTATGTATGTATGTATGTATGTATGTATGTATGTATGTATGTATATATGTATGTATGTATGTATGTATGTATGTATGTATGTATGTATATGAGTGTCTAGTTTGAAGCTTGTCTGAGTGTGAATCCCTTGAAAGCCCACACACACCAGAGAGACTGCAGTGGGGGATTCCAGGAGGACAGGGACTCCACCAGCCTGGTAGGAAATGATACATAACGTGATTTGTGTTTTTTTAATGAGCAGAGCTGTCAGCGCCTTTGGTGAGCCACTGTCCAAGATCCGGTCAAGTCCAAACTTGATCCCCGTGGGGACAGCGTGATCTGAGCCAGGCCCCTCTTGCACTGTTACAGGCCAGAACAAACACAGCTATTTATAAGTGCAGTATAGGCACAGTTTGCCATTTGTGAGTGCAGTTAACTGCCTTTTTGAAGGAGTCTGCTGCTGTCTCCTGTGCAGCTGTCGTTGCCAACCAGGGCAGGCAGCAGATGAGCCTTAACAGGGAGATACTGACGAACTGTTGGGTTTATGAGGGGGAACCGAACCTTGTAATAGGTCCTGCAATTTACAATATCAAATTTAAGATATCCTGTGCCCAAAGCACATGGGCATGGTTATATTAATTTGAGTCACTTTCAATTACAGTCATTTGGAATAAAACTTAAAAACAAAGGTTTAGCTGAGATTAACAACACTACACTGCCCCCTGCGCTGAAGCAACAGGTCAATTACTTTTAGTACCAGTTTTCCTCTGACATAAATCACAGTGAAGACTACAGTATCATGTGGATTGTTGGGCTTTTACTGTGACCAAACGACCCCCAACATATAACATCTTTTTATGCATCATTCTTGTAAGTTAATCAATTTTGTAATTGCCTTTGCCCGACTTTTGCAGTGTCTTTTGTTGTTTTAACTGGTATGCACATGTTTTACTGTGACAGTAGGCTATACTGATGACTGATTATGAACATACATCATATTTGTGTTAGAAGTTGCTGAAACAGTAGAAGTTATGGGTTTATACCTGCACCGGAATCCTTGTTCTCCTTCTCTGTCCCGGGCTCCACAGCCGGCCGGTCGTTATCGCAGCTCCCCTGATCGAGCCGTGCCTCCGTGCTGGAGCAGCAGTAGCGCAGCTCGCATTTCCCGCAGCAGATGATCGAGTCCTCTCCGTCGATCTTCTCCGGGCACTGGAACCCTTCTTTCCACGTGCCCTGGGAGTCGCGCCAGCCGTGGCAATACTCCCCACTGGCTTTCACGTCAATAATAACCAGTAGCAGAGTCACAATCACGGTGACAGACATCGGGAAACCTCCTCCCCACATCCTCGGCCAGGTGGCCCTCGGCCGCACGCTGGCGCACTAAAAGAGATCGAGAGGCTTTCACTCTAGGCGTCTAACCTGGTGAGGGGACTGATACGGTGGATCGGTGTGATACAGGGAGCTGAGGGGATGAAGTGAGGGAGCAATACACCACTCAGAAGCTGTCATTTGTTAGAGGAAATTCCGTGCGTAATTCAGATCCAACGTCTCCAAAAGTGGCTCTGCAGTGTGGGTGATTATCCAAGAGTTGTAGAAAAACAAAACACAGAGTATTGAAAGAAAAGTTGTAACAGAAATGATATCAGATCTAAGCTTAACTAATAGCCTACTCCAGCTGTAAACCTTAAGAGCTCTTGCTAAAATCCAGAATGGGAAGACTAAATGATCTCCTCTGACACAGCTGCAGGAAGGCTGTTCATGTCTCCTCACTCTTCAAATGCCTTTCCACGGGGATGCAGAGAAACCAACACTTGTAGCCTGATCCATGTTGCTGTCACTCCTGAGACCCCTCACCGTCAGCCCCGTGCGCAAACATACGATTTCAAACTTCTGGGGCTTGGTCTGCATTGTTGGGCGTCAGAAGTCAGTCAACCAAGTCTGGGACAGTGTAGCCCGATTGAACTAAAGCGCGCAGAGTGTATCCTACTTTGCGTCAGAGTGAGAGGGGCGTGTAAAAAGTCAGATGCAAATACGCATCCCTCTTAAATGAGTAATAAAACGTCGGGACTTAGCAGTGGCAAGATGCAAACGGTAAAATACAATTTCCGGTTGAAATTAAAGCCTATCGCAGAATACAATGTGCATATTGAAATGTAAGGAGTAGCCTAGGCTACTTTTTTGATGAAGTAGTCAATTAAAATTAGAAGATAATTCAAGACAGACCATTAAATGATTTATTATATAGAAACTGCTATCTTTTATCTACCCGACCAGACCCCAACAGCTCTGAGATTTTTCAGCTCTATAGTTTTTGATTGGCTACACACCAGCTATCAATTATGAATGTATTTGCTGCCAATCACTTTCATGTGTCACTGTCAATGCATGCCCTCATATGCATATCGTTGCTGACTTGACGCCGCTTCTCATTCTACATCAGACTTTTGATTGGAGCAATTGTCCCAAAGTTCAGTTAAACTTTTCCAAGCTGGTTTTGTTCTAGTTGTCTCCTGCAAAGCAACTGGGAGTTTGGGTAGTTTAGCGCGTGCAGGTATCTCTCCTCTGCCCACCAACGGGATTTAAATGGTGACAATGCCATCTAGTGGAGTTACCAGATGCTTGCTCCTTTGCAAACATCTGGTAATATTACTAGATAAACTCGATAAAAACACGTTTGTTTTACAAAGACTGGGTGTTCCAATATAATTATAAATGTTCATGTATTTTACAGTGGTTTAATGTAGGCCTATTTACTCAAGTGATGTACTTTAGTTCAAATATGAGGTAGGCTACTTTAACTTTACTTGAGTATTTCCATGTTCTACTTAATAACTCTGCTACACCAGTTTTGGAGGCAAATGTACTTCTTACTCCACTATAGCCTAACTTCTAAAAGTTACCAGCTTTGCAGATTTAGATTTTACAAAACCTACCATTTTAATGATGCAAGAGAACGGGTAAATTATTTTTACAACTGCCTATATGTGTACAAGTAGTTATAACCTCCACCCCAGAAAGCTAAAACTAAAAAGCTGCGGCAATGCATTGCCTATTATTACAGGCTTTTACTTGTAATGGACTATTTTTCACTGTGGTACTGCTATGGGTAAAATATCATAGGCTACTTATTCCACCACTGGTTAATTATGAACACACGTTACCCAGCTCCCACTCGACCAGCTAGCTACAATATAATCTATAATAATATGCTGCTTAAAACGCTGTGCATCAGTAATAATTATTAAATGATGTAATCTTGAAGATATAACACTCACGTGGTCTATTTTGCTGAATAATGTATACTTTTTCTTCCACCGCTGATTCGCCTTGCTCGCCAGTACTTCATTTCCCATCATGCTTCAGCGTGAAGCGGTGTCCGTAGCAACAGCACAGGAAGTGGCGGGCAACTGTTGAAAAACTGTCACACAACAAACTGAAGCGGGGATTTTGATGCTGTTCAACTTTGTCAACCGCCAGCTGTGTTGGCAAAGTTACAACCCGAAGTGTTCTTCTTTAAGCTTGGCTTACTAATATAAAACGTAAGTGCTATTTCAATATTTGGCTAGCTTTGTATGAAATCATATTTAAGTTAACGTTAAGCAAACCTGCAATGGAGACCATTGAGAACAGATAGCTAGCTAGCTAGTTAACGTTGACGTTACTGGTGCACAAATATCTGTAACTATTGTGAAGGAGACGTCATGCACTGGACACATTTGTTGGTGTATTAAGCAAAGTGTGGACATGTTACAAACAACAAAGCCATAGGACTAATCATTTCATATTGTCTGTGTACAGATGTCGCATGTGAGAGTTGGGCGTCCACAACAACATACCAAAGGAAAAAGGCCTATTCGCCCCAAGAAAGCAGCAGCTTCTAAAAAAGACTGGGTGGTGAGTACTGACCACTGACATTTGCTTCAGCCTCCACCTGTTGACTACAAAAGTATGTATTGTCTCATGTACTTTGTTAGTTATATGCTGCACAACTAGGATGATAGTCCACTTATGTTTGCTGTGAACATTTTCCCTCATAAAGTAATCTCCTCCTCTTTAAATAAAGAACATATTATCTCGTTTTGAAAGCAATTAAATAATGACAGCCCACTCCTGATGGTTTCAGAGCACTGTCAATGACCTGACTGTGCACAAGCTGTCACCTGCTGAGCTGGTAAGGTGTTTGAATGTGTTCTCATTCATTGTTGTTTTGTTAGTGTGATGTGTAAAACTGAGAAGCAATTCATACTGTTTCATCTCATGCTATGCATTATAATAGCACTTGAACATCATTTTAGATTGAGACGATAGTACTGAAACAATTAAAGCAGTTATTACAAGTCCATATTTGCTTTTTGATTAATCGCTTCTGCTGCAGGACCATCGGCATGAGATTCACAAGTCCCACAACAAGGCAGCGGCTCAGTGGGAGCTGAGAGAGAAAGCCCTACAACGTCGTTTCAGACACGCTGGGAGCCCTGCACCTCTAGACCACGCCAGCCTCAGCATCATCAGGGAGGTGTGTCTGATGATGATTTTCCCATTGCTGTTAGTGTCTTCTTTACTTAATCAATGTTTGTTTGTTTTAGAAGAAATATAGTTTGTTTTATACAGAAAGAAAGTATTTAGAATATCAATCTTACTGAAACTCCTCCCTGGTGCTGAGTTTATCACAGGGTTTTTGCTGCTGCTGGTGATGGTGATGTGTTTTACTGCTGCAGGTGTTCTCTGACCAGCTGCTGCTTCAGGATGTGCTGGCTCGCTCTGACAGAGCCATGGCTGTGGTCAAAGACTTGTTTGGAGATGCTCCACGCAGGCAGGCTGGTAAATGCACTCACCTGTTCCCTGCTTGTAGACATAAGCAGGCACAACACATATAAGATATTGTGTTTTCCTAGAAGATTAGATGTTAATTGCTAAACATAATGTACATTAGTATATTATTTCTTCCTAAGATTTTAAGGCTTTTTTTAGTTGTTTACTGTGTGTTTGTGTATTTCCACAGGGCACCCCAGTGTGACAATGGCTCCAAACTGTGACTCTGACTCAGCGCTGCCTGTGCTCCAAAGACCAGATCCTCCAACTCAGCTGTCACTGCTCAGCCAGTCTATGATGGACCAACAGGTGTGTGTGTGTGTGTGTGTGTGTGTGTGTGTGTGTGTGTGTGTGTGTGTGTGTGTGTGTGTGTGTGTGTGTGTGTGTGCGTGTGCGTGTGTGTGGGTGTGTGATCAATTTGTGGTTTATTTCTTAATGTTTTCACCAGCTTTTATCCATTTATGTCTAATTTGTTCTCAATAATAATTCACTGTGAGTTACTTTCTTGCTTAAAGATTTTGGTCTATATTAACGTGTTTGCATTTGTAAAATGTTTCTTTTCAGGCTCTTAATGAACTAGAAGCTTCAGAGGAAGACAACAGTGATGAAGATACCTATCATACTGGCAGTTCAGACCATCATGTAATCAATAGGTAATATTGCCTGCGAAATACTGTACATGCAAAATATTACACAATCTGAGATAAGAAACTGACTTGTGTTACTTGTTATGGGGAACATATTATACATGCAAAGCTGTTAGTTAAGTTTCGGATCCTGCTCACACCACTGCATTGCTTGTGATACTTTTGTTTGCAGGGCCAATGTACGAAAAATTGCTTCACAGTCTCGGTGTAGAGTTATACAGCAACAGAAAGTCCATCGTCCTACCTCTGACCATGCAGACAGAGGTCATGTTCCTGTAACCCCCTGCACATCAGGCAGAGCACCAGGCCACACAGGTAGGATGAAAAGATGAGGACAGAACAGTTTAAGATTATTTATTTCATGCAGTCATCGCGTGGAAAAATGTGCTTTTTTAATCAGATGTGGAATCCTTTTTCTAACCTCATCTAACCTTGTTTCAGCTCTCAATGCCACGGTGGCTGTTCAGCGTGTTCGTTCCAGACAAAGCCAGTCAGAGGAAGGCAAGGAGGAACCGACAGTCCTGGTTTCTCAGGTCCTGAACCCTGAGCTGCCTCTCAACCAGTCAGGTAATATCAGGAAGGACTGTTTTTTCATAATGTGTCACTGTGAGAAAAATGTAATTATCTGAACGGCTAAAGACTGCAATAAACAGAAGAAATTAACCGTAGTCTCTGTGTGTATATATATATTTTTAGGCAGGATCAGTAATAGAACCAGCAGGAACAGGAAGTGTGTTTCTCAAAGTTCATGGCTGGATGGTACCTCTGTTGCCTCTCTCAATGGGGACCAGTCCAGTCTGGGCCTGCTGCAGGCCATGCTGGGTCAGGTGGAGGCAGACTTGGATACTCTGAGTCCCGACACTGTGCCAGCTTCAGCACAGAGTCAGAAACAGCAAAGAACACAAGGCCTCACTGGATTCTCTGTCGCCTTGATCTCCACTCTGGGACGTTTAGTGCACCTCCTCAAACAGGTACTGTAATTGCTCCAGTAAAGTCTTTATTAAACACTTCTATAGACAGATACAGCCAACATGCATCACATTACAGGAATGCTCACACAAGCATCTTATTTCTATTGATGTCTTCAAAGGGTATTACATTGGTATTTGTTTGTGTTAGTTTCAAAACATTGTAGTATGGAGTTTTTTTAGACCTACAGCTTTAATTAAAGGACCATACCAGCATTTCTGCATGCTTTAACCCCTTTACTAGGAATCACTTACAGTACACTTAACATTTCTGCCTATCACTTTTCCAAAGCATGCCATAGTTTTATATTTATGAAAGTGTTTCCTATTTTCCAGGCAGGCTTAATTTCATTTTCATTCATTATATTTTTGTCAAAGTTACAATGCACAGTATTGCCTTGATGTTTGACACTGTCCTTTTTTGTGATCAAATGTTTTTTTTCTTTCTTGAAGAGAGCAATGAAAACACACACATCCAGTGTACATGTAGTACAGAGGATATACAACATTTGAGAACATGTTTGACACTGTCCTGGAGCATTCTTAATGTCATGACGTCCATTTAACGTAACTGTCGTCAGAGGGAAGAGGAAGCTCAGGAAGAGGCTCAGGAGAGGAGGAGACTGAAGGAGGAGTTGAGAGAGCAACGTGGGCTGATTGATGCTCTCACTGCTGAGATGATGACTCTGAGAGAAGAGGCCGCCGCCCTGCAGGTTAGACAGGGTTTACCACGTGGTCTGACACTACATTATTGTCCAGATTCTGACTGGCTTTTTCTTTCTCTTTCGTTCCTCTCAGGCCGGGTTGCAGCAGCAGACAGCAGAGCTGGAGCAGAAGGTGGACACGGTGGTGTTGGTGATGGGGGGACTCGGACTACTGGAGGCACACATTGACCCACCCCAAGAAGCTGCAGGTTGTGTGTGTGCGTGTGCGTGTGTGTGTGTGTGTGTGTGTGTTAGTGCCTAATTGTTTTTTTTTTTTACAACAGTTAGTCAGTCTGCACCAGTTACTGGGCGAGATCCTGAACGTCTACAAGCCTCTGTTTCTCCTGCTGTCTTGCTCTCCCCCCCTCGGCAGAGAGACAACTGGCAACAAACTCCTGGTAACAGCCTGGTTCTCTGTAGTTATCTAATTTCAGCTGCATGCCATCTTACTCAGCCAGCTGTAAGAAGTCTAATTTAGCTTTTCCCCCTGTTCTTTAGTGCCTTATCCTGTACCGCTGCACCAGGAGCTTCCTCCTGTAGATGTCCTGCGTTCCCATGAGGATGTCCACTCCCACAGCTCAGCCTCTAGCCTCACCAGCCTTCCTCTCACCAGCCTGCCCTCTACATCCTCATTATTACTGACCTCTGACCCCCTTAGCTCACAGCTCTCTCCAGAGGCCATGCTGGCTGAGATCGCACAGCTGAACAGACAGAACGACCTGATCAGGGCCCAGCTTAGCCAAGCTAAGGGCCTGGGGTCAGTGGTCGGACAATCGCCTAACAGTAGCAACGAGCAGAGAAGGTTGAGCTCCAGCAGCTCAGGAAGAGCCACACCCCAGAGTGCCGGAGAGAGGAGGACATCAGTTTCCAGCAGCACGGGGAGGAGGAGTCGGCATGTGCAGGCTGCTGAAGGAGAGCAGCTGACTCATCAGGTGAAATTAAGTCAAGGTGTCCTCCACAAATGGCCTACAAAGACAGATTTATAGTTTTGTAAATAAAGTGTGCCAAAAAATATCCTATTTTTCTAAAGATTTTAAGAATGAAATTCCTCTCTTTGAAAGCCTACATCAAGTGTTTCATAAGTCTTCAAGAGTAACTGAAGTAATGAGAAAATATAAATGTTGCTACAAAGCTATCGTTAGGTAGTCTGGCTATCACCAGACCAAGCTCAATCTTTAAGATTGAACATTAGTCTGGGGAGTCTGCTCTGTATATTCTACTGCACAAGACACGTGACCAACGGGCATAGTTCAAATGACTCTGTACGCAATTGGATAGTCCTTCAACCAATCAGACCAACGATCCGGGTGACGTAGCAGCAACAGCGGCATCAACGGGTTGCTGCGCTTCGGTGGCCGCTATGTTGAATGTAAACTAAAAGCTGCTTGGTCTCTTCTCCATCGTCGTCATGTTAAACCCGCCAATAGCGCACCAGGTGGATAAGCCAGTTTGTGATTGGTCTCTACAAAAATTGTAACGGAAGCAGGAGAGATAAACGTACAGGCTTCCAGCCTGAGCTGCAGGGCGAAATCAAATCGGCGGCAGATCAGGCTGGGTTTACCCAGTCTAATCTTTGTCATAGAGCATTAAATACATTTTCTTGATGTTCTTGAAATGTAAAGCTTTCTTTAATTTTTTGAAATATGTTTAAAAGCATTTTCAAGAAACACAGGGATTATTGGGAGAGAAAGTTGAATAACATGCAGAATTCTCCTTGTCATCAGGGGTGATAATGATTTGTTTCTGTCTGTCTTCTTGCTCAGGCCACACCCCCTAACACCCTCCATGTGAGCAGTGTGGAACAGCGCGTCCTGGAGCTAAACAGACAAAGTGCAGCGGCGAGGGGTCGACTGCTGGAGCTTATTGAGCAACAGCAGCAAAGTGATACAGCCAAAGTTTCTCCCTCTGATTCCCCCATCCCTCCTTCTGCCTTTAGCCCACATTCAGCAGGTATGGTGGCTCAACCTGACATGTTTCTGTCCATCTGTGTAATGGCCTGTCACTGTAAGAAAACCCATTATCTGGAACCCTTGTGTCATGATTGTCTTTATCATATCATTCTCAGTTGGAGGAGGAAGTCCAGAGCTGCTGGCTGCACACCTGTCACACACTAGTGGTGGTGAGAGACGGTGAGTTGCTTTTTTAGATGAGACGGATTTTCCCTGATGAGGCATGTGAATTAACTTTCAACATTGCTTTGTGATTCTTGCTAGTACGGTGGATTTTTTTCAGCATGCCTTTTAACAGACTTAGTTTCTTATAAAACACTTGCAAGAGACTAAACCCATATTTGAAGCGCTAACATTATTATATGTATTTCTATGCTGCAGATATGTTGGTTCTGAAGTGTCTTCTCACAGTCTTGGAGGAGAACCAAGGGATGGCAAAACCCAGGTACACAAACTATAGATTGCATGGACGTACTGAGGTTTCTCCAAACTATTTAATAAAGTTCATAACACATAATTCTTGAGCGACAGATGCCAACAAATCCACAAAAATCTCTATCCTCACAGGGCAGCACAGACACACAGCCGCTCCGCTACGCTGGTTACACTCTTCTCTGTTCACAACACTGCCTGTCGGGAGATTCTAAAACGCTTAACGTGTAAAACGTTTAACGTGGTTTAATGTACCTGAACAACGATCAATGATCACCAAATCTAGTCATGAACACTTAAGACGGTCAAAAAAACTAAACAGAAATCCAACGATTATAGAAGTTAAAACGTGTCGGACAGCATCACGTTTTTGAATACATTTTTATTAATTTACATTAGTAAGCTACAGCACAGCGTCTTTCAAAACATGACCTATGCAAAAGAGAAAAAAAATGAATGCGTGATTGTACCCAGCACTTCTGGAAATGCACTTTTGAATGCATCTGTGTCCCCAGCACATTTCAAACCAAACTGACGCCCATGTAACTAGGATTAACTAAAGAAAACCACAAACAAGGTCCTGGTTTTATACTCACGGCAAACAAGCCCCCAACTTGTTACGAACGGCTCACAGGCCACAACAAAAGAGATGGATGCACAGCAAAGTAACGATAATAAAGTGACATTTATTAAATAATGATGCAAACAAGAGAACGATGAGGTGTGATTGTCAATGTCAGTGATGAATGCAGGTGTATGGATGTAATGGAGAATGTGAGGTGCATGCTGTCAGTAGTTAACAAAGGGAAAACTCAAACAGAGAAAAAACGTGTTGGTGAGCAATCGGGAGAACGCGGCCGCCTGGTCTCGGGGGCAGGCGGGGTTAAATAGTCTGGGAGGACCGGCCAGGTGATCGCAGTCATCTCATCATCGCCTCCGCTACACCTGCAAGTTAACAAGACAAAGGACAGTACACATGTACGCCAGGCCCAGGGCCATCCCACCAACAAACATGACATCATTTGCATTTATTATTATTATTATTATGCATTTATTTTAAAGATTAGTTGCGTAGGTAGTGTTTGTGTGTATGCATTAGTTATTATGCATACACACCTTCCCAGCCGTTCTCACACCACCATCTTCCGCCTGTGCCGCCATTGGGGTCTTCACTACTTACCCATAGCTGGGGCTATTTACCCATAACTGGGACAGTGGTTGACGGGCATCAGGGCATTTCCACTCACCGATGGGCC
The DNA here is from genome assembly GCA_023631565.1 of Gymnocephalus cernua. Lineage (NCBI taxonomy): Eukaryota > Metazoa > Chordata > Actinopteri > Perciformes > Percidae > Gymnocephalus > Gymnocephalus cernua. The sequence goes on from CM042446.1 coordinate 19,622,043, forward strand.
TGCATGCCATGTCTCTGGGGCCCACTGCTGCTCCGAGATCCCGTACAACTTAGCCTGGTACCACAAGGGACCAGTTACCATGTGTGCCACGGGGAGGCGTGTACGAGATCTTGGCAGGTGAGAGGCTGTGTACCGGCTCCTCTTTTTGCCCCTGAAAACAAAGGGCTATCCGGTGGCAGTAGCTGGAAGCAAAGAGTGGCAAGCAGCATGCAGCTACAAGCACTACTGCTCCAGCATTACTGCTCTGACGCATCACATGCCCTGCACACACACACACACACACACACACACACACACACACACACACACACACAGAGAGAGAGAGAGGCGCACACACACACAGAGAGAGAGAGAGGCACACACACACAGAGAGAGAGAGGCACACACACACACACAGAGAGAGAGGCACACACACACAGAGAGAGAGAGAGAGACACACACACACAGAGAGAGAGAGAGGCGCACACACACACAGAGAGAGAGAGAGAGGCACACACACACACAGAGAGAGAGAGAGAGAGGCGCACACACACACAGAGAGAGAGAGAGGCGCACCCCCACACACACACCCACACAGACACCCCCACACACACGCAGACAGACACACCCCCACACACACACAGAAAGACCGACACACCCCCACACAGACAGACACACAGACACCCCCCCACACACACAGACGACAGACGCCCCCCACACACACAGACGACAGATACCCCCCACACACACACAGATGACAGACACACACACACACACACACACACACACACACACACTAGAAAGGGATTAGAAAAACTTCCTGTACCACTTCCTCCTCTTTGGCTTGATCTGGCTCTGAAGATCTGCCAGCTGGGACCTCATGGTGCTCTCCGTCCTCTCCCACTCCAGCTCCTTTTTCTGCAGAGTCAGCTTCAGGCTTTCTGTGGCCTGAAGGAGGGATGACTTCTCCTCCTTCCACTCGCTGAGATGACTCTTCAGCTGCTGCTCTGCCTTGTTCAGAGCAGCCAGGAGGCCGTCATTCTCCTCCAGCAGGGAGGTTTTCTCCTGCTGCCATAGGACACGCTCACTCTCCAGCTGATTATCACACTTTTTCTCAAGAGCGGCCATGAGGTTCTTGTTGTTTACAGCCTGGGATCTTTCCAGTATTGTCTTTTTTCTCTGTTTTAGGAGAGCTTCCTCCATCTTGGTCAATGTATCCTTAGTCTCGCGATAGCTCTCCAACATCACGTTGGTGGTATTGGCTACCGTGAGCATTTGTCTCTCTTTACGAAACTCTATCTTCTGAGTCTCCACATTATTTTTAAGGGCTTCATTCTCTCCCTTTGTCTGCTCCAATTTGACTTGCAGATCTTGACTAATGAAGATCTGCAGGTCAAGATCTTTTTGGGCTGTTCGTAGCAAGTTGCTGATTTTTCCCAGCTGAGGTCTATGGGAAGCCTGGGATCTTTCCAGTATCTCCTTTGCCTCCTCCGCCTGTTTTAGGAGAGCTTCCTCCATCTTGCTCAATTTATTCTTCAGCTCCTGAGCTTGAGCCCTCTCAATCTGCAGATAGCTCTCCAACTCTAACTCCACGTTGGTCTTAGCCACTGCGAGCGTCTGTGTTTCCTTTTGAAGCTTATGTTTAAGGGCCTCATTGTCTCTCTTTGTCTGCTCAAATTTGCCTTTCAGGTCTTGAGTAATAAAGATCTGCAGGTCGAGGGCTTTTTGGGCTTTTCGCAGCAAGTTGCTGATTTTTCCCAGCTGGGATTTCAGGTACTCCGTTTCCCTGGGTGGGGAGGGGACACGTTCAGCCAGCTGAACTTCCAAGTCACACATCTCCCTCTGCATCAGCTTTTTCTCACGGCTACAACTGCTGCCCTCTCTCTGTAGTTGGAGCTGATCGAGGACATTGGCCAGCAAGTCCTCACGGATGATCAGGTGAACTATTCCATCAGATTCACTTTGGGTGATTCTCGCCTCGCTGTCCTTCAGTTCACGCCGTGCCTGTTCTTCAAGGAAACTGAGGTAGAAATTCATTTGCGGTACGATCTCTCTGCCGTTGAATTCCATGTTCTCCAACGTTGTATTCAGCTGGACCAATGTCTTTTCTCTCGTTGCAATGTGCACCTTTGGATTGTCACAGTGAAATGACTGTCTGATACACCTGCTGTCTGAGTGAATTTGAATCAGAACTGAAGTTGGTTCCCAGTATTCATAGTGTGTCGTTATGGCAACAACAACAATATGTATTCTTATGTTTTCAATCCAAATGGTTATTGATTCTATTGTTGCTATGGAATACCAGTTTATTTATGTTTGAATATACAGTATGAATGTAATGATTTCTGATGATTCCTAAAATATGACAAAGACTTTACGAAATATGGAAAGGAAAAAGATGGATGTCTTTACACAAGAGCAGTACACACAAGTATGCACATGTTGGGACGACATTTTCTCTAACTCCAATAACCATGTGCGCTCAGCAACTTCCTATTATTTAAGATGTGCATTTACCACAATAAAACATTTTTTTTATTATTTTTATTCAAACTGTCCAATACTTTTAATGTTGGATTTGAAAAGCCGTTTATCCCCTGCTCATGTTTATCTTGTACATGTTAAAAGTTGTCGAAAAGGAAGTGAAATATGAAGCTGTCCCTATCCCTCGACACTTCGCCTGCGTAGTCGTGTGGATCCGCGGGATCTCGCTCTTCACGTGAAGGACAACGCTCCGCAATTAAACGCCAGGCGATCAATGTGTGGTAACCATGGGGATTCTGGGCACTACTGTATCCCTGCTCTACAACTGAATGAGATCAGCTGACTGTGGTATCATATATCCCTAATCACAGGTCCATTTATAACAAAAAGTGGCAATCCTAGTATTTTCCTAACCACGATCTGTTATTGTTGATCGCTAAATTAGCATAGTCATGATTACGGATGTTACCCGATAAATCCAGTCTCGTGCCGATGCTCTGACAAGCAGACGCCCGGCTGTCTACGTCCTGATAACTGTTTAGAAAACAGTTTTATATTCTAGTGAACTCACAAACAGAACAATCAGTCTCTTGTTCATTGATTTGCACGGCGTGTTGCTCGCATAGGGAAAAGTTCAACACAATTCAACTCTTGCAGAGGGCGGGCGTGTGCGTGTGACGAGCACCAACGGGAGTTTCACAGGATTGCGCCCGCTTGTCACATCACCTGCCAAACTACAGTTCCTTTTGTTTGATCATAATTACTGATAAAATAAGACATTCTTTTGTCTTACTATATCAGTAATTATGATCAAACACAAGGTCAAACAAGTGATATAATTATGTTGTGCAGGTTTACAGTTTGTCCTCTATTTGCCACACAAGCCATTTACATGTGGGGGTTTTCGTGTCTTCCAACGCCACCCTGCCAAAACCTTTCGCCACCCAATGTCAAATTTTCTAGATCCACTGGCAAGGATGATGATAACAGATATGTAAAGTATTGCCCAGAAGATCGTTTTTTTATGACTGAACCATCAAATGAAAAGGTCTTGATGTTGTAACACACAGGGAAAATATTAGATTGTGAGTGGCTTAATACTAACACAAAAATGTGTATTAATTAGTGGTGGGCCGTTATCGGCGTTAACGTGAGACTCTTACCGGGCGATTAAAAAAAAAATATCGCTGTTAATTATTCTCAAAGTTGGGTTGGGAGCTGGGTCTATAGGCTACTACGCAAGCTATGATGACTTTCACCTTGATATTTTAGCGCGGATGTATACAGCCTACTGACTGTAAAACAGTTCATCACGTCCAGCTGGGAGGAGGCCTCGGGGAAGACCCAGGACTAGGTGGAGGGATTACATCTCCAACCTGGCCTGGGAACGCCTCGGGATCCCCCAGTCAGAGCTGGTTAATGTGGCTCGGGAAAGGGAAGTTTGGGGTCCCCTGCTGGAGCTGCTCCCCCCGCGACCCGACATCGGATAAGCGGAAGACGATGGATGGATGGATGGATGGATGGATGGATGGATGGATAAACAGTTAGTAACAGTGTTTCCCACACATAGACTAATGTGCGGCGGTGCGCCTCACAATCAACACCGCCCGCCGCACTTGAGTTTATTTTTATTTTTTTACCGCTATTTAAAACATGCAGCGTATTCGTTCAGCAGCATATTTCCTTCCCTGCTCTCCTCCGTCTCTCTGTCACTTGCGTCTGCCAGTGTGTTAATGTCAGAGTCCCGACCGACTCTTAGCAAACCAGCAATTTTGCCCGCTTTAGAAAGTTAACTAGTCGCAAGTTTGCGGTAAAATGCGGTTGGATTGTCGAGGTCAAAACACTATAAGTAGCAGCTGTGAATCAAATAAATGTATTATAAATAATGTTATGTCATTTTTTTACTCTTACACTGAATGTTTACTGCTTCATCCCAGATGAGTACTGAAAAGTATTTTCCGCGACTGAAAAAGACCACTGCAGAAACACTGTAGTAAACACAAGTAGGCTACATCTTATTGAACATGATTTATTTTCATCACCAATTATCATAGTAGAACAGCTTTCTCAAGCAGTTTGTGATGCGTTTTGGAAACAGGAGATGAGCCCCTGGTCTAATGCGCCGCCTGGCTTGAGAAACCCATTCTCAAAGACTTAGCCTACTTTTAGTCATTATTTGGGTAGCACACATATTCTGAATGCCTTCGGGCAGAATTCAAATTAGCCATTTTAATCTAGATTAATCTAGATTAATTCCAAGATTACAGTGAGATTCATCTAGATTAAAAAAATGTATCTATCCCCATCACTAGTATTAATGTATGTTGGTTTTGACTCCCTTCTCTACATTTGAGTGTAGAATAATCCTGCATGTTGAAAGGATTTTACTGCATTTTGATTTAATAGAAATTAGTTGTTTTCTTCCTGACACCAGATGATCTTTGTTCAAAACTAAGTACGGTGCTGGGGGCGCTATGAGACTTTAAGCCATGAAATGTGAGGTCTCAGTTCAGGGAAGCACTTTCTATTTTGAAATGTTTTACTTAAAATGTTTTAGTTTGGCAGCTCAGTAAAGCACTTTAAACATTTATTTATATATATATATATATATATATATATATATATATATATATATATATATATAATATGCAGTATGATTGTGCTACAACTAAAAATTATTTACCTACACCTTATTCTTGTTTAAAATCATTTACATGATATATATGAATGTATATGGAGCGTGATAAAAAGGTGATCTTGAAATTGTGGCGTTAAGGAAAAATTTCTGTGCACCTAAATTTTGTGCTGGTGCACCTAAATAAAAAAGTTAGTCTGGAGCCCTGACAGTGATATATTTTGAAAAATAAAACTTGTGTTTTGCTTAAATATCTGATCCTTCTGCTATTAGGAAACACAATGTTGGCTGTTTATAGAATTATCTCTTTTAATGTGATAAAACCACTAAATAATAATTTTGACTATGTATTGGTATGTATTTTTACGGTGGTGTAAGGTGCTGGAAAAAGCTCTAAAATGGACCTTGAAAGTGCTTGAAAAGTGCTTGAATTTGACCTTGGAAAAGGTGTACGAACCCTGTATTACTACTTGGATCTATAACGTCTTTTTTCTTTTTCCACAACAGATGGAGAAACGGAGAGAGAGAGAGGGGTGGTTTGCCTTGTCCGCTCATGTGAGATGACAAGAGTAATTATTCAACCTGAGGAAATGTAAAACCTGTGTTTTTAGTATTTTATCTATGCATTTTTAAATGACTGAATTAAACATGTTTTTAAATGAACTTTGTGTTTTTGTCATCACTGTTTTATTGCACACACTGCAGTAGGAAAACCCGGATATATACCAATGAGTAATTTGTGAGTAGATACAGTAAAATATCCAGAGGGCCTGTTTTCATTCGACCTCATTGAGATTTAATAATAATTAATAATTTTCCCTGCAGAGAAAAGCCTGTGTGTATTATGCACAGTATTATGCACATGAATGGAGCTGACTGTCCAAAAACACACAACTCGTGTGTGGCTGAGTGGCCATATGGTGTACTGGCCCCCTAAACATTCACAACTTCAGCTACATCAAATCCCACATGAAGGTCCACACTAAGCGTGGTCAGGCAGTCTGCCTTTTTTGTTTCTATGCTTGTGGTTTGGTTTAGTTATGGTCTGTTTCCATGTCTTTGAGGCACGTTTGATATCACTTAGTTTCAGTGTGTTTGTGTTTTTTAAAGGGAGTTGCGTGCCAATAAGTCATGCAGAAAAAGGAGCAAGACAGAGAGAGGAGAAAAAAAGAGTTGCGTCAACCCACTTTTAGTCCCCTCCACTGTGGCTTCAACTAAAGTATGGCCTCTGGTGGCTGTTTATGGTACGCAAAATACAGCACACCTGCACACAAACATTTGTTTTTCTTTTTTTCCGACTCATATCTGTCTATAAGTTTTTGTTCTTTTACTATGACACTTGTTTTTTACTGGGCCATGCAGATTTTTGAAACAACTGGAGCAATCAGTGCTTTCTCTCTTTCTCCTCTAACTCATTTTCTTGTCTTGCTTTTCTACGTACTTACTTATACTTTGACTCCAAGTACATTTTTACTAGTTTCTAATTTAGTTTTTAGGCAGCATCATGACAGCCCTGCAGGACTCTCAACCGCCATCGATGTCTGTCGACGAGGCACTTGTAGCCGTGACCACGGATTTCTGCACATGGTGATGACAGAACCGTGACGTCATTATGTTTAGTTTTTCACTTCTTGTTTATGTTGTGTCTCTCTCATTTATGTCATGACTGATGCATTCATCTTTCCATTCATATCATATGGTTTGTGTTTGTGTGTGCAAGAGAAAGATGTTGTACCGCAGTCCAATGTCAGCAGATGGCAACCTGGAGTCAATTATTAGAGCGACCGAGCTGGAATCTGGTGCCTTTCAGACTGCGGAAGGCAAACAGTCACTATCTAAAAATGACTTTGAATATCTTTTAACAAATGTCAAGTGGTGTCGTATTTTTTTAATTTATTTTTTATTACAGTTGATAAGCAAGTTGGGGCAGAGAACAACTAACAACATGTCCAGCTTAACTTCAAGCAGTTCGAGTTCAGTTGTAACACCCACCATCTGACAGAGCAGGATATCAAAAATAAAAGTGCATATTTCAATTAAGGCCATTTCTGGTATCAGTACTGATTACACATCCAGTTTTCAGAGTCCCACAGTAACATATCAACACAAATGTCATACAGCTATTAAACATAAAGTAGTTAGTCTTTTTGTTGGGACACTTAATGGAATTGAGCCAACATTAATTCATGTTATTAGTGACACCTGTGCTTTTCCTGAGAAGACAAGTTGAAAAGGTCTGTTGTAAAAAAAGGTCTTAAAGACTTTTTTTTATGTGCATGTGTCGGTGAATTTGTTTGATCATTCTGTTTATATTATTTATTATGTTTTCCTTATTTTAAATGATAGAATTATTATTTCATCAGTTGCATTAGTATCATGTTGTTTTCTAAAGATTCATGTATTTTTGCACTGCATTCAGAGTCATTGTAATGCTGAATGTAATCTGTGTTTATGTGTTAACTGTACTCAACAGAACTATAAAAAAAAACGTGTCTGCTTTTATTGGTACTGAATTGTAAAGATACAGACAGAAAACAAACGCAGAGAGAGGGGTATAACGTGGTTACATGTAATGCATCTTAACCACAAGTCGGCCGCCTTCTTTTTTTTTGCGATCAACTTTTTATTAGCACCTTCAGACATACAAAACAAATTCCACAATGTGTGACAGCCTATGTCAGATGGCGCACATAACAGAGAAACATCAATTGAACAAGCCAAGTCAGCCTTCTAACAGGACTTCTGTGACTCGGCCCATTCATTGGCTGCTGCTGCTCGTCTGTGCAGCTCCTTGTGGCCTACATCAAAAAGCCATAAATAAGTGGTCGCAAGTGGGCTCATTTTTACTTCAGTTAGTGTTTGCTGAGGGTTTCAAAGTTTCGGGGGGTGATGCTGGAGTTGGAACGAGAGCACTTGAGTTTTCCAGTCAGTCAGGAGTGCTGTGTGAGCGACGACAATGGCCAGCAGGGAAATCAAAAGGAGTAAATATTGCAGATAATAACAGGATGGAGGCATAAAGGGGCCAGGGATAGTAGCCGTAAATGTGGGGTCAGAGGTCACCGTGGAGATGCAGGGGGGAGGCAGGCGGGGCTTATTGTGCCTGACCCAGCTGAGTGAAGGACGGGGTCAATGAGGATTAACCCCATCCCAGTGCCTCTCAATGCCCCCCCTCCACCACAGTGCCTGGGTAAGGTTCCCATGTGACCCACCACCACCACCAAAATCACCACCTTTATCTGGGCCTCTCAGCAGCCTTAACACACCTCCTTTACTCATACACACATATTCACACATGCATCATGTAACTTAAAGCAGAGGGAAAGAACTCAATTGATATTAATTAGGAGTTTTTCAGTTTAAGAAAAAATGTGCACCCAATGAGACTGGAGTAAAGTCACACACACATACAATGAAAAGGGGGTGCAGTAGGAGTATGGAGGGGGGTCGTTTTCTTTACCCATTTAAATCTGCCCCCACTTCACCTCAGTAAAGGAGGCTGAAGTCACTCAGAAAAACACACACTAAAAGCTTGTGCACACTCTCACACATTGGCTCATACTAATGCCTTTGATAGTGTCTGAAGTGACGTAGGCGCTGTCAGATAGTCTAGACTTCAGAGCGAGCCGTGCGAAGAGAGAGGCGTTCATAGTTCTTACTGCTTTTCTGGTTTTAATCATTTGAACCATAATTTTTCCTGAGCTATCATGAAATCAATTCATCACTAAACTGTTTGGATATATCTTGTTTTTTTCTGCAGTCAGTAGAATGTCTTGTGTTTCTTGAGTAGTTTTTTTATAATAAGAATTGTTATAATAATTATACCATTTTTTTTTTCAATTTATAGATTTATAGAAGATAGTTAGTAGAAAAGTTGTGTAATTTCTATTCTTTAGTGTCACTTTCCCTTAGCAGTGTGGTTATCATGCCACCAGAGGGCAATATTAATATACTGTAATAGATCAACTCTTTCCCATGAAATTTGTTGAGGAGTTTATGTAGAACTATTTTTCCAACTTCTTTTTCATAATATTTTATTAATGAAATAAAACTACATAACACTAACAACAAAACATAATAATAATACATTTTTTATTAGAAGAAAGTAACGGTAGCATCACAGCATCAGTCAGTTATGTACACTATTTCCTCAACTTTTAAAATAGAAATTGCAACAACAACAACAACAAAAATTATAAAAATGTGAATGATCACAGCTAGTGTGATACCTCAGTGGTTTAATTACCACATTAGCCACTGGGACATTATAAACATACATATGGTTTTATACTGTAAGTGAGTTTGTTTTGATGCAGTTTGTTGTCATGTGTAGAAGCTATTTTGTGAATTCATTCTGCTGCTTTCTCACCCAAAGTGCCTTTAAAATGTCCAGTTTTAGAATCAGCGTGGTGTGACATGCGCGTGATGATGATGGTGATGTGTGTATGTGTGTGTGTGGGGGGGGGTGCCCATGTGCACTCTGCAGCTGTGCGAGGTTCTGATCTGAAGTAGGCTATTGCTTGCTGTGAAAATATTATTGCAAGTGTTTATTATTGCTTCAGTGTGAAACAGTGGGAGTGTTGTGTGTGCTGCACGGGCTGGTGGAGTACGGGGTGTTTGTGGAGGGATAGTGGTGGTGGTGTGTGTGTGTGTGTGTGTGTGTGTGTGTGTGTGTGTGTGTGTGTGTGTGTATGTGGGGGGGGGGGGGGGGGGGGGGGGGGTGGGGGGTCTCTCCCTTCTCCTCCTCTCTGTTTCCCACCGGCCAGCCCGTGGCCCATTGCACCCTGGGTAATAGGGAGGCCTATTGGAGTTGATTAGTTCCGGCTGGATCCCAGATAGAGTTCTGACAGGCAGGAGAAACGAGCTCTCAGCGTGACCCCCCAATTCCCCCCACACACCCCTGTCTCAGGCACAATGGGCAAGGCAGGGGAAGGGCTTTTTAAACAACTGCAGCTTCACTCTACTCCGCTGCTCCCCCCCCCCCGAAAACTGGGCCATTATTACTAAAAAAAAAAAACACACATTGCACTGCTGCACAGATTCAACCTTTACTGCTTCTACTAGCCGCTATTAAGACTGAGCATGTGTGCATTTACCAATCTTTTCCCTCTTTCTTTGTCCGGACAAATGAAACCAATCTATCTCTCAGCTACACTATGTCACAAGTCCTTTGATGAATGTTATGGATGCAGCATGCGCAGTGTGTTGCCTATAGAATTGGTTACATACATCAGGATCAGCCACAGTGCATTGTATTTCCTCGACAAACCATCTCATCCACCATGTTGGACACCTGTGGCATAAACTGGCATCCATTAGACACATTCCTCAGCAGAGCAGCATCATTCACACACTTTCCCTCCACAGCTTCATCCACTCTATCCTATTTATTTCCAATTCCACCCCCCTCAGATCCTCTCTTTCTTCTTCTCTCCTTTTCCCTCTCCCCTCTTTCTCCACACATAATTGATTAAGGGCCGTTTTCATAAATCAATTTGGGACGCACATCAGTCAGCCCTGAATGGAGGAACCCCCCTCTGAGCAGCGGTATTAATCTACCTCAGCATGCCCTGCCACTCTCACTTACACACGCACACACACACACACACACACACACACACACACACACACACACACACACACACACACACACACACACACACACACACACACACACACACAGAGATCTGTATAGTTTCTTTACTTCAGGTTTTGGCCGTTGCAGGTCGCCAAACATGAAATATGCAAATGTTTTTAGTAGTTTTGCAGACACGACGACCTGGAACAGGCGATCTGATAGACACATACACACAGTTTCCACTGAGTCTGAACAACGCTCGCTGTTATGAAGAAATTGGAAGAGAAATGTGGGTGTTTAAAGGGGGTTGGAGGGGTTGATGGATTAGAAAGGACGGCAAAAGCAGAGGCGAGCAAAGAAATAGTCTTTTTTTATGGAGTCCAATTCTTTCCACATGTCTTTGCTGTACATCCCTAAACAAACAAATATGTTGTTTGTACACTCAGCAGTCTGTTTCCAAGACAAATGTGTCTTACTGCTGTTTATAATTACACTGATTGTCATTACTATTAAGTGATTTCATCTTTCATCTTTCTCTCTCTCTGTGCCTCTTTCTCCAATTCAAAGCAGTTGTTTTGATATTAATGTAACCATGACACCACCCTTCCTCATTAGAAGAACTGTGCCAAGTTACAATGGATTCTGGGAACATGAGCCTGCAACAGCTGCAAGTGATATGCCTGACTTTCCCCCTCAGTCTAGATTTTCTTACACTCTGCCCTTTTTTCCCTCTAACTTTTTCCTTCACCTTGATCTTTTGTTCTTTTTTTTATTACCTTTGTACCCCCATTGCTCCAGCTCTATTTGTTTCTAGTTCTTTTACCTTCCCTCCATCTTTTCCCCCCTCACTCCACCGCCCCTCTCCGTGCTCTAGGGTGTTGGCTTTAGTGGTAGTGAAAGCTGCTTTGCCTTAAAAAACAGTTTGTCTTAATGAGAAGGGGGGACCAGGCAGGAGGGAGGGGGCGGAGGGTCACAGCTGAAGCCAATTGTGTCCCTTTCCTGTCTGAGGTGCTGCTGGCCGGGGTCAAGCTCAGGGTCACACTGCCTCGTCACTCCGGCTGGGTCCTGGTGCCGGTTCTGAATTGCCGCCAGCGTGTGTGTGTGTGTGTGTATGTGTATGTACAAGACAGCGTGTGTGTTTTTGTACGAGTTAAGAGAAGAAGGGCAGGAGGCACATCTGTTTCTGATCCCCCAGAAAGCCTTGCTCTCCGGACCTGGAGGTGCTGGCGTGCCTGCGGAGGACTGAGAAGGAGGGGAGGAGAGGGCGAGTGAGCGGTCACACGCACACAGTATGTGTCGGGTACGATGTGGTGCGATGTGGCATGTTTAAACAGCCACCTCCTCCTCCACTTCCTTCCATTTCTGCCTCTTTTACCCTTACATTTTCAGAATGTAAGCAAGTTAAAGTCTTCAAATATAGGACATCATTTAAATCTCATTAATGGTCTTGAATAAACCGCAGCCAGCAGCCGGTTAGCTTAGCATAAAGACTGGAAGCAGGGGGAAACAGCTAGCCTGGCTCTGTCCAAAGCTAACTTAATCTGCTAACCAGCACCTTTAAAGCTCACTCAAGTCCCTTTCACACAGGCACAAACTTTGTGTAATGTCCGATTGAGCCATGTGTAAATAGAGCTGGTCATTGTCCGGAGAATTCACAGCGAGCAAGTTGATGTGTTGATGACGTTCCCATCATGCGAAACCAGAAGAATACAAACATCCAAAAATACAAAATTGTTGAGAAATTTTCTGTCTAGGAACGGAAAGAGATTCTGTTGTTTTTCATAAAATTACGAACCGTAATTTACAATGTCCGCAGCGTACGTTTTGCGTCATGACCAGCCTCCTGCACGCTCTACCCAGGTGCCACCCCTCGCCTAAACCACAAAGTGTATTTCCAGTAGGTGAGAACATGTCTGACACAGACATTCTCCTGTTGTGTGCTACATGTGTGAAAGGCCAACTGGATCTGATTCTCCAGACATTGTCTGGAGTTATGAGAAAATGGCTTAAATATCATGTTATGTCTTTCTCCCGTTTGTTTAAGCCATACATAAACCAAAGTGAAAAAATGACATATTGTAGTTATATGGGAGATTGTGTCAATGATTATTTCTTAGCCAGGACCAGTATCTTCCTGAAACCTGGTCAGGGATGGTTCCAAATTGTTTGATTCATCAGAATCGTATACCTCCAAGCTTATCAATTCCTTTTGTTTATGCTGGCATGTTATTCTGACAGTTGCGCATTCAGTGATGTCAAACTCGTGCGTCTATATTGCTGGAAAGTTGCAAAAAGAAAGAGTCATGGCGGAGAGAACCAGGCTAGATGTTTCCCTCTGTTTCCAGTCTTCATGCTAAGCTAAGCTAACCGGCTGCTTGTTCCAGCTACATGTTTTACTGCACAGATACTCTCCAGACAGCAAAAAAGTTTATTCCCAAAAATGTTGAATTATTTCTTTAAGTCATAAAAGTGTAGACTTAAAAGTAGACTGTGTAACAGTAAAATTATGACCCAAGATATCTAGCTAACAGTTTGCAGATTTCCTGGTTGAACTTTGACCTCACGTACTTGCAGTCGTTTTACTGTTAAATTATTATTTTCAGTGACAATTTTGGTGAGCTCACATTTCATTTTACCTCCAGATTATCTGGCTAAACATTTGCTTTGTTTACAACCTGTCTGATCATCTGACCTCTCATGTCTTTTTTACAGACTTTGTTGTTGACTTACTCTGGTGAGTGGCCTACAATCTTATCACAACCGATAGAAACTGTGACCCAATTTAAAGTGAACTAAAATGATCCTTTGAAGAAAACATTCAAAAAGGTTTAAAAAACACTCTGGAGTAAATCATGCATGAAATGTGTGTGGCAAATGGAGAAAAGCTGCAACTGAGAGACCAAAAAAAAACGTCTGAAGGGAGAGAAAGAAAACTATATAATGCCGAAGACATGATGCAGGAGTGTGTGTGTGTGTATGTAGTGCAGTGTGATCCAGCTCCGTGGGTCCTGCGGGTCAGGCTAATTTTGGAAAGATGTGTATAAAATGATGCAAAAGTCACGTAGAAGATTTCTATTTGATGGAACGGCGCAGCCATAAAAAAATTGAGTTTCAGTTTGAGTAGTAAACATCATAAAGCTTCAAAAAAGAGCTGGATGATACAGAATAAACAGATACTGTAGGACAGTTTCTTATAAGATGATTTTCACAATCTAATATTAACTTTACATTAAAGGGTTAATCTGACACATTCTTGAAGCAATAGTTTAACTTTTTCTTTAAAATATGCTTATTTGCTTTCTTGCTGAGAGTTGCATGAGAAGATTGATACTGCTCTACTTATCGAGAGTGGTATCAATCTTCTCATCTTACTCTTGGTTAAAAAAAGTGAATTGGTTTCCCCAAAATGTTGAATTATTTCATTAAGTCTGACTCAAGCCTACAGCTCATACTTGTTTCCTTCTGTTTTCTTTTTCCATCTCTCCCTTGGTCCTTCTCCATTTTCTTCACTCATGTCCTTACGTGCGCACACACACACACACACACACACTCTTTGCTAGGACACACACTAATATCCCCCAGTCACCGTTTCACAGTCCCAGACTCTCCGCCTGACACACCTGTGCCAATAAAGTGGAACATTTTTGCCAGGAAAAGCTATTTCATTCTGCTCTCCCCTCTCTCCTCCCCCCTAAACTGCCTCCATTTCAGTCCCTGAGGCCCTAAAAACTGCCCCGTACTTAACTTCTCCCAAACCCCTGAACACCACCATGTCCACCATAGCCCCCCAACCCTTCTCCTGTTCCCCAACTCCTCTCTGGCTTCATCCCAGAGGGCCTTAAGCTGCCGAGCATTTAACTCCTCCCTCCATCTCCCTCTCCTCCCCCATTTCTCTCTCCCCCTCTAGGCTACTCCAGAGAAGTTCTTTACAGCCCTGTCATCCCTGCCAGAGCAGTAAAAAACACATCTGGAATCGCACTCTACGTTCTACGCTCTCAACCCATGTTTAAGAAGCCCACCCTCTCTTACCTCCCCCTTCATCCTCCCCAATCCCTTTCCATCACACACACACACACACACACACACACACACACACACACACACACACACACACACACACACACACACACACACACACACACTCACTGCGAGGGCCATGCCGCAGGAAAAACACTGCCATAACAAGCTACAAACACTGAAATAACACTGTTACCCTAAGTGAGATGTTTCTAATGAGGGCTGGAGAGGAGTGTGACAGAGTCACCAGAGAGGAGGGGACACACACACACACACACACACACACACACACACACACACACACACACACACACACACACACACACACACACACACACACACACACACACACACACACACACACCGTGAAACAAGACACAACCATGTTGGATTTGACTGTATTCATCCACCCACACAGGCTGAGGCCATTTTGGCCATGTGTTCTTTCATAAGAGAAGTTTGTTGTACGACCCCGTGTTCACTCTTTTCGGCTTTTGTGTGAGAAAGTGTCTCTTGGTCTGAAGCGTGACTATATATACATTTAATAAGGGCCTGTGTGGTGTAGTAATGGGCAGTTGGGCTCGGCTATGGTACAGGGAGGAAATGTCAGCAACAGATAGAGAGCTAAGAGAGCGGAGAGAAAACAAATTGATTCCCTGAAATTGCCACCCCATCTGCTCTGATTGAGACTTGTGTGAATAAACTTTGCTGCAGTGTTTTCATGCACAGTAAGTGTGTTTGTGTGCGCGTTTCGGAGTTTTTGAACCACTTTACTGTCTGTGTGAGAAAGTCTGAGCTATTGTTCCCTCTCCCTCTGTCTAATTTTTCCTGAACTGGCTCCAGAGATGGATGATAAAGACTCAAGAAATCATCGGGCTATTTTACTTTCCCTCTTTCTTTCTTTCTTTTTTTTTTTTTTACTGTGCAACTTAATCAGGATGAGAGAAAGAGGGGAGAAAAGAAGGGTATGATTGGGGGGTTAAGACAAAGGGAAAAATATAACTCCTCCTCTCTCGCATTTTCTAAAATGAAAGATTTAGAAATGAGAGGAATAACTCCACGAGAGATTGGGTTACATTTGGAGCCAAGAAGCTTTTAACCAAGACCATGTGCCACTTCTTGGCTGGTTTGTGTGTATATATGCATGCTCGTGTGTGTGTTTCAGAGAGAGACAGAGGGTCAGGTTTCGGCGCTGAGGGGAGGTTCTCGGTGCTGTAAGGAAAAGAGAGCAGTGCTGCGGTAGGTAAATAGGGCTCTGACCTAGGCCTGCTAGTGGAACGCTCTCTTCTCCCTCTGCCAGAATCTTTTTTGTTTTGTTTTTGTGTTTTCCCCCCCCCCCCTTCTTCTTCTTCTTCTTCTCCTGCAAGACTTTGGGGGGGGGTGAGGTGGGGTGAGAGTGGAGGGAGAATGTGTGTGGGGGGGCTGGCTATTAACAAGCACCATCGTTTTTCTAATTAGTGCTTTGGGGAATATTTTCTTAAGGACTGTCGACCCTCCCTGCAGAGCTTTTTGGGGCAGAAATGCGTGTGAGTGTGTGCACGTATGTGTGTGTGCGTTTCTGTCTGTGCATGTGTGTACAGTATGTGTATGTGTGTGTTTGAGTTTGTGTTTTCACTCTGCGTTTTTTTACTTTTTGTACAGAAACTTTGCCGAAGCTGTCTTTATTTTCTCTCCTCTCAGTCTCAACTCTACTTATTTGTGACTTTCATACATTCACACATGCCCTTGTCACATCCTGAAAGGTATTGATGGACACACACACACCCTCCACTCCCAGTTCATTAAATCGAGGGGTTTCAGATTGTCTCTCCTTCCTGTATTCTCAGAACTCAAGAGCAAAGAAAATGTTCCTTTCTCTTTTCTTCCCTCTCAAAACTTTCTTTTCTCCTTTCTTCCCTCTTCTGCTGTTTCTTTTCAGCGAGTGTGCTGCTCTCGTCCTCCCTTTGATCCCCCCCCCACCCCACCCCTCCCAGGGCCTCTAGCCAGCTCACTGGAGCGGTTTCCTGAGTCTGCCCAGATTAATGAGTGTAACTTAGTGTGTATGTGTGTGAGAGAGTAGGAGGGAGAAAGAATGCTTCAGTGTACCACAAATTGTGAGTGTGTGAGTTTGCATACTGTACAAGCCTCTGTATGTGTGTGTGTGTTTGATCTGCAGGATCCAAACCAAACTTTATTTTGTGGATTTTTTTCAAAGATCATCAAAGTAAGTGATTCCACAGAAGGCTGGCTTTCGCGTTGCATCTGGGCCGTTTTTTAAAGAATTCCCCAATCTCAAGGATACTGGGATATGATTGCAATCAAGCGGCAGGCGTCTGCAAAAGAAACCAGAAATGCTCCGAAAACTCGCCTCTGTGGCACTGTAAGGGGTCAGTTTGCAGAGATAGGGTTGAACATTTTATTTACATACTGAGAGTGTGTAAAACAGTCACAATGCAACTGATTAGAATTCCTCCATGAAAACTCAAAGTGCTAAAAATAATCCCCTGATTGGAGCCATGTGTTGAATTTGGGGCGGTGGAGGTAAGGTTGTGTGTGTGTGTGTGTGTGTGTGTGTGTGTGTGTGTGTGTGTGTGTGTGTGTGTGTGTGTGTGTGTGTGTGTGTGTGCGTGCGTGCGTACGTGTGTGTGTGTGTGTGTGTGTGTGTGTGTGTGTGTGTGTGTGTGTGTGTGCGGGTGGGTGGGTGGGTGGGTGATAGTGGGTGTGGGTGAATGTACTGTGGTGGGTCATACAGAAAGGCAGGAGGCAGCCGAGGGTGGGATGAATCAATCTGGAGTGAAAAAACAGTTTGTCTTTTCTCTGAGCTCTGATAATAACGCCACGTGAGTCCCTGCTGCACAGCGTTTATTTACTCTCACAACTCACAGTGTACACACTTTCGCTCTCACACACACACACACACACACACACACACACACACACACACACACACACACACACACACACACATACACATCAGCACTGCAGACAAACACATACACACAGACGCCTTCCAGCAGACTTACAAATATGGACATAAACATATAATCACAACCATGCATGGTCCAGTTTCTCACTCCTCTCCTCACACACACACACACACACACACACACACACACACACACACACACACACACACACACACACACACACACACACACACACACACACACACACACACACACACACACACACACAGGAGGAGGAGTAATGGAGGAGAGGGGGCTCATAATGGCCAGGTGGTTTTAGTTAGGATGTAGTCCATCTGAGACCATATGAAATAAAAGAAAAAAGACAGAATTAATTAGTTTTCTAGGCCAGGTAAATTTCCTAGAAATTCAACTTGGGTGGTTCTCATGTGTTACAGTAAAGTGACATAACATTAAAAAGTGGTAGACAGAAAAGTTTAGGGTTGAAATTCAAGCAAACGGTTTCTTTTTGTGACACAGAACTATGTAGAGATTGTTTTTAAACTCGTTAAGCCCTTTTACTCAAGTATTTAATTTCCATAAATTTGTCCAAAAAGGTTAAAAGCCCCAAAAAAACACTACACACCTACACTTCCCATGATGCAACCTGGTGTCTTTTATCATATACTCAATGTTGGATAAATTCCAATGTCTTCAAACTCCACACTCTTAGTTTGTAACGGAGGCTCTGTATGGTCTTTAAATCCAAGCTGAGATCACTCTAGTGACATCACTATGACATCATCAGGGTTATTTTTTCAGATCTTTGTCAACCAGTTGCCATGGAATTATAGATGCTCAAAAATGAACCTTGCACTTCATTTATTTGACTGCCAGGAAAACTCATTTACTGGTTTTACTAGAGATGTAATGGGAATGTTGAGAAAAGTAGTGTTCTCTGTGTGTGTGTGTGTGTGTGTGTGTGTGTGTGTGTGTGTGTGTGTGTGTGTGTGTGTGTGTGTGTGTGTGTGTGCCTGAAGTACATTTCAAATTCACTCATTCTTTTACTCTGGAGCTCTCAAGTGTTGACTCATAAAGCCCTCATTGTGGAAGCCCTTATCTCTCTGTAATAACTAAGGGGGCTGCCATGGCAACAGAGAGAAAACACTGTGTCACATCTGCTGTGTGTGTGACTGCATCTCTGAAGACTGTAAATCAGGCACATCCACACTGATACATTAAAGGAGACTGTAGATTATTGCAGTCGTTGTCAATCAGGATCTGTTAGTAGTGTGGGTGGTTCATTTAGCTGTCAATCATCATGAACAAAGCAGAGACTCCACATCCCAGAGGAAAGTAGGCGGGATATCCTCTGGGAGCGTGTGGTTGGACAGCGGGCTAGGAGGCAGTGTCTGCTTATTTGATAAGAATTCGTCCGTCAGGAAGGAAAATAAACAGCCGAGCGTGCTGCTACTGCAGAGCCAGAGGAAAAGCTGTTACTGGAGCACAACACAATATTTACACTGCTGGACCGACACACATCCACATAGATGCACTCATGCTCACAGCACATATACCTGCACACTTGTGGGGGCGAGCAAACACTGAGACATGTACACATGCACAAGCACAGAGGGGAAACAGGTGATGGGGATTGTGGGGATGCATATGTGCAATTGATTTTGCATGTGTGGATCTTTTCTTCCTTAGTGCTAATGGACCGTTTAGATCACTGGTTCCCAAACTGGGGTCGGGATATCGAAATTGAAATCAAAATGTACATAACTAAAGCTAAAGCCAAAAAGCAAACAGCAGCTAGAAATCTGCTTTTGCTTTTCCAGTGGTTTAACTTCTCACCTTGCTGCAGTGATGTGGCTGTGTACGCCAGGGTGTGTCAGTACACCATGACATCACTGTTAGGTGTCGTACAGGTGCATCAGCCAAACCATTTGTGCTCATTACTCTTCTGCATTACAAAAGAATAAAGACATAGTAAACGTGAACTTCAAAAGACTTCAAAACAACTTGTGAACTTGTGATGGGAATTTCCCACTATTCTCTTACATTTAAACTATAAGCCAATTAATTGAAAAACTGTTAGCAGGTGAATCAAAAATTAAAACCTAGACAGGTACAACCCTGATCAAGTGCCAAAGGTGTTGATTCAACCCTACTGGCATGATTGAGGGCATAGTTCGAGGTATTATCGTTGTACTGTTACCTTTGGAAGGTGTTCATGTCATTGTGTCCATCCCGCTGTTTTCGTACTCTGCCTGTATGTGAGAGCATCTCAAGGATTTGTTTGTTTAGGTAAGGAAGGAGGGGAGAGCCGAGGGACCGTGAGACCCATGACCTCCTGGCTCTGAGCCCCACCCTCTTGCTGTGAGTGACAGATAGCATCAGTTCAGCTCCTTATCAGTTCCCTGCCCACTGATCTGGGATCTGCCTCCCAGCACTGCAGCTAGGAGGAGAAGGAGGAAGGGTGGAAGGAGGCGTGTGATGAGGGGGGACATGCCAAAGCAAGAGGGCACACAATACACACAAACAGTTATACACATATGGACAGGTAGGGTTGTGTTAAGGAAACCATGGTATGCTTTGACATAGTGTTTTGTGACTTATATGACTCCTTTTGTTCTACATATGTGACGTAATTAATTAATTAATTACTACAGAGAAAAAAGGAGAAACAGACACGGTGCATAGTTTCTGTTTAACCAACAACCAGACAGCTTTATTACATGGATTCTTTCTCCCTCACTTTCTTTACTTTCTCGTCAGAATTAGTCATAAGGAGAGTTACTGTCAGTGGACGCCTTGCATAGTGTGTGTGTGTGTGTGTGTGTGTGTGTGTGTGTGTGTGTGTGTGTGTGTGTGTGTGTGTGTGTTATTGCTCTTGGATAGTAGGCCATTCTGTGTTTGCGGCCTGTGTTTGGGAGTCTCTGTAAGTCATTTGGTGTGTTTTTTGGAGGGGGTGAGATCATGCTTCACCGCTGACGCTGAACATAAAGAGTCATTGAGTGGAGTGTGGACCATAGGCCAAGTCTGGAGGTACGGGGGAAACAGGGATCTCACACACACACACACACACACACACACACACACACACACACACACACACACACACACACACACACACACACACACACACACACACACACACTCTCTCTCTCAGGGCAGTGAGTGTAGAGGGCTCCCGAGGGCCAGGGGGACTATCGTTTTCCCCGTTAATTATGACCGTCTGGAAAGCAGGAAGTCAGAGAGGGGGAGATGGAAAGAGGGAGGGAGGGATGGTAGATAGATGATAGGAGGGAGAGGGTGGAGGGTGAGTTAAAAAGTGAGTCAAAATAAGGGAGGAGAAGGGAAGCCAAGATGGATGATGGGAATAAGGGAAAACTATGAGAGGGAGCGTCCAAGAAAGGATGGAGGAGTGATAGAGAGCCAGATCCAAAAAAAAAAACATATGCAGGGAGGGTTTGGATGATAAAACCAGGTGCCTGATAAAAGGTGGAATGTCAAATCTTTTTCTTTCTTTCAGCCATGTCAGGTTTTTGGTGTTTTCTCTTCCCTCCGCCGTTCTGTCTTCTGGCGTTTACTCCCCAACTTCTGATATACTACAAGGCTTACACTCCCCACCCTCTGCTTTCATTCAACCTTTTGACCCTTTCAGCAACACCGACTTGTGCCTATAACTTAACTTTACTATCCAACATTTCGCACTGTAGGCCTCCTCTGATGGGTCATTCTTCATCTGACTCCCACGAGAGCAAAAACAAGAAGCGGTAGATGTAGCAACACAGCAGCCGTTGATGTGATCACAGATCTTGATGTGTGTTGTTTAAAGAGTGAAATGCTGTAAGGACAGTTCAGGCCAACCTGGGCCAAGCAGCAATGTGAGCTGAGCTGAGCTGAGCTGAGCAGAACGGGTCCTGGATTTAACTGGCTCCAGGTCCAATTAGGACAGTCTGGCGCATCTGGACACAGTTAGAGTTAGAGTCAAAACTCACACTTCGCTCCAATAGGGATATAAAGTCACGACTTAGCCTTTTACCACAAAGAGCAGAGAATATTTACAGCTCTGCAGCAGTCATAACATGACTAAACAGATAAAACCTGAAAGAGGAGAAGGCAGCGTGAGATGGAGTGAGGCTGGCGTGCTGCTGTCAGATTGTGTTAATAAGAGAATTTTTTCCATGTTGCAACATTATGTTTGAGGCTTTTGCTGAGGGCAAACAATTACTGGAAAAATTGCAAGATCTCTACACTAACAATGCTCTGAGTTTTGCCTTCAAGTATCCATTAAGTGTACAGACTTGGGCCAAGAAACAGAGCTATGTTCTCCACATACCCGTGGAACACACACATCGATCATGGAAAGGTTGGATTCAAACAATTGTTTGTATGGTATATATTTCACTTTTTTTTTATCTGGAACCAGGATTTATTTATAGCATATTTTTTGTTTGTTAAAACGTACAATATGTAACTTTCTGCCACTTCATTAAACTGCCGTTAGTGTCGTAAGCACCCGGCACCGGAGTTAAGTGCTGTATAGTACTTATACTGTATGGATTGCTGTAATGGTGGCTGGCTGTTGGCTGGCTATGGGCTAACGGTAACTGGCTATTGCTACATGTCCCAGCACCAAACGAATAGCCGGGACGGCTGTGTTGTCAGCTGTTATTCCAGGCAGACAGACCGGGGTGCTAGCTGGCTAAATTAGCATTAGCAAAAGCGCTGCTTTTATCCGTGGTGAAAACAATCATGCTACTAATAATTTTATGAGCGTGTTGAACGATGTGGTAACCCTATAATGTTATCCACCAAGCATTAGCTAGCTAGCATTAACGTTAGCTACTTGTCAACCAACACATTGTAGTAATGGTGCGTTCTTTTTGCCTCGCAACTCGTATTTTACGAGGTCAAAGTCGTAAACACGCCCCCTGACCTCGTATTTAGGAGTTCGGAACTCGTACAACCACCGAGTACCCCGAGCTGAAAATCCAACATGGCTGCCCCCTGTATCGACAGTTGTGAAAGCTGTAGTAACATAGTTATAAGCACTTCTGTGTTGTTTGTAGCACACTAAATCAGTCGTACACGCAGCGGTCTTCTATCTGTGTTGTCACGCGGTTTGTATGCACAAAAAAACAGCGTATACGTTGTTTAAACTGGCATTGCTAACAATGACTAACCTAGCTAGAGCTAATGAAAACAATGAAAATCCGACAAAAAAGAACGCATTCAACTCGTGTGTGACGTCATTCCCAGTTGCGACCTCCGACTTCCGAGGCAAAAAGAACGTACCATAACGTTAAACTGGATCGATATTGATATGTATCAATAAATAGGAAAAGGTAGCAAAGAAGCCAAAACGGAAATTGCCCTAAGACGAAAATGAAACCAATAGAACAGGATCCAAACAGAAAATGGAAAGTTACAGATTTCAGCTTCAAGCTGTGGCGATGACCTACGTTGACATAGTGGATAGGCATCAAGTTGCAAAATCTCTGGAATAAACAAGTAAACACAGTAAATCAATAAATCAAATGAATCTCAACAAACAGATGCCATCACTGCTGCAAGAACTCTGGTTCAATAAAAAACAGTTGCAGAAAATTGCATCCCGTAGTCCCAGTGGAGATATGAGGCCGCCTTTCTGCAGAAAAGCAGCATCTAATCAGAGCAGTCACACAGCACATTCCACATCATGACACACAGTAACTCAGCCTGAGGTCCGACCCCACCTGAGCCAGGATCTCTGTCTCAACAGCACAATCACACTGGAATGAGAACCAAGAACAGCCAATTACCATCAATATCCCTCCCACACACACACACACACACACACACACACACACACACACACACACACACACACACACACACACACACACACACACACACACACACACACACACACAGTGAGAATGAAAAAGAACAATAAAATCTCCGGATATGAAAAGCTCCTGAGGCAACAATGCGCGGTTAAAGTACAAGATGCTCTGCGTGTGTGTGTGTGTGTGTGTGTGTGTGTGTGTGTGTGTGTGTGTGTGTGTGTGTGTGTGTGTGTGTGTGTGTGTGTGTGTGTGTGTGTGTGTGTGTGTTTTTGCACATCTGAAAGAAAACGATGCCATAAATCTCTTCTTCCTGAGTTGTACTGAGAATTTTGATTGTGTGTCTTGATGTGAAGCCCAAGGCATAGTTATTAGTGTGTATTTGCATCTGTAAAACTGAGTTAAACTAAGGAATGGTAAAGTTTATTTATTCTAGTAGTGTACAGGTACTTTATTACTGGACATGCTTTATTGTACTTCATTACATTTATCTGATGGCTGTTGTTCCCAACATGTATACTTTGCACATTCAAGATTTATGCAAAACAAACAAAAAGCTCATAGTTTCACTACCTTTTTAAAGAATCTCTCTGCTTTGTTGTTAAGGAACTAATTGTACATTTCCAGTAGCCTACAAACTTAGTAGCTACTTGTTAGTTTTGTAGGGTGGTGCTTTACTTTACTTAGGGGGGCACAACAAGGTTGAGACTTATAAGTAAAAACTATTTTTTTAAACATTTTTCTTAATGAGGAATTACTTGATAACCTCACAGTATGATGCAGCACTATTGTTGAGGGTGCACAAAATAGTAACTGATGTTTAAGTAATAATTATATTATGAACACCTTTGTATTTTAAGGAATATTTGGACATTTTGGGAATTATGCTTATTCGCTTTCTTGCCAGCTAACAAAGGGGACTAAATCTACCTACCACCCCTGAAGCTTATGAACATGTTATATCTTGTTTATGTATTCCATACAAAAGTGTACCTTTGGACAGAGCCAGGCTAGCCATATCCCCCAGTTTCCAGTCTCTATGTTAAACTAAGCTACCGGTAAGCTAAGCTAAGCTAACAACTGTAGCTTCATATTTACCTTACATACATGAGAATGCTATAAATCTTCTCATGTAACTTTAAACAAGAAAGCAAATTAACTATTCCTCTAGTCTAAGGGTTGAGAAATAGTCTACTACCTCTTATGTGAAACTAACCATTTGGATTATCTAAAGAATGCATTGTCACAAAGCTGAAAACTAGGCTGTTTCTCTTACTCAAGTGAATTTAATTTAATTAATTGAATTTAATTTATTGTATACTCTTTATTGATCCCCAATGGGGTAATTACAATTACAGTGAAGATTTGTGTACTTCTTTTTTTTGGGTGTACTTTCTCCTCCACTGGATTTTACATAACTCATCTGCATGAAGCTGCAGTTCAGAGGTCATAAAACACCATCATTCAGTTTTCTATGAAGACATTTTCCCATGAGCTCCTTCTGTGAACTCCTTTTTTTTTTAATTTAGGAGCACTGGAATGAAAGTTAGAAGAAGCTGTGGAAAGAGCAGCTGACTCTTGCTTTGAATCCCTCGTTGGACAGATCTGACATGGGCTCTGCAGTTTTTCAGCTGGCACAGCTTTATTTTTAAGTGTATATGCTAAAACACGTCAGGAAGTAGAAGTCCTGCCACTGTGCTGTTGACTCTACCTCCCATTATTCTTCATTTATTCCTTTATACAGCTACTGTAATGGTATTATGTGTTGTGAGTAGAAATGCATTCACTGGGCTGATATAGAAACACCTGTTGTTTGAATGTCTGGGTTATTGTAATGATTTGAACCATGACTGAGGGTGTTTATGCAGCGACCAGCGGCACATTGCTCCAGTCAGTGTTAATGAACCCTGAAACTCCCACAGAGGTTGGGTTGTCACTGAAGAAATCAGCTTGGCACTTTAAAGAATAGGTTTGGATTGTTTTCAGGGTTATCTTAATACAAAAACACAATAATAAAGTGATGACCCTATAGCGTTAGTACACTGTGAAAGATAGTTGACAAAATGTACAGTTTTCATTTTATGCAAAATTCCACTGTAAAGGCTCCTATACACTGTAATAGCAGCAATATTTTATGTCACATTGTGTGAGATGGTTTTAATAAAATCTGGGTCGCAATCTGTGTTGGACTGTACGGTCAGTTTTTGAGGAAGGAGAATGCAGTGAAGGCCTGGTGAAACGTAGTACTTTGATGCAACAAAAAAAAAGTTGCAAGCAGAGGCATGTCAAAAACCCGCATCACCCATCTGCACCTATGTTACGTTCTAAAATGCAGCAAAACAAAACAAGTTTTGGCCAAAAACCAAGAGAGTTCTTAGAATAATACCGTAGTAGCACTGTTTTTTTTTTTTTTTACTTACTTACTTCAACATTTACAGTTGTGCTTACAACATCATGTTGGTCATTCTGCATCATTTCATGTCAGAAGCAGCATATAGCATACATCGGTCTGGCCAATTTAAGATGTCAGTATGCTTCAACTGAGGTGCATGTGTGATGTTTGTACCTCTGTGCCCTTGAGGAAAGATTGTCCAAAGCAATTAACTGCATATTTAAATAATTATCACAACTCACCTCCGTCTATGACACCTGGCTTTTCACCTCGCCTTCGAGTGTGGTTATCTGGAACAGCTATAAACCCCTTGTATGATGTGGTCAGATCACAAGTCGTACAAACTGCTTAATTTTGAGCATACCAACACCTTTATCTGATTCTAGTCTTGGGTCTCTAAAGCTCAGCTAAAGTTCAGCCAAAGCTAACATGAGACTAAGATATTTAAATTAAGTGGTGGGGAAACACCTTTCAAGACAGACGTTGCCAGTGTTGAGCTATCATTTTCTTGGTTGCAGTTGAGCCGGCTAGCCAAACGTTTTCTGTCTCCCAAGCAGGTGTAATTTGGAGTCGTCATTAAGTAACAAAACAATCGGGTCAGTAGGAATTCAACATCCTATTACATCAGATATTATTGATGTTGTTTTATTCCAGAACTCATGCACCTGTTCACACTACCAGATGTGCAGGAAAGTTCCAGTTTGTTCAGGTTGACAGAATGTGCAATAGGGAGTAGGAATGACTTTAGAGACGTATCTCTTCTGGGGAGTCCAATATGTCCTGTGACATTCAGTATGTTGAAGTGGATCTGCTGGTGATTTGGGTTCTTGGAACAAATGGAAAATGTTGTCCTAAACTGTCTCCCAATTAATTGCGTTCCCCTCAGGGCTCAGCTCTCGCTCCTATTTCCTTGCTATTGGGAGATCTCCTATGAATTCAAGATTCAGACTTCTGTACAACAAAAGACTTTGGTGGATACCCAAACGATCCAGGATGTCCAATTAGCATAACAGATCCATGAGTTTGAAGGTTTATCAGGTGGCAAAATACTGCACATATCATACTATGAGACTACTATGAGAGCTGCACTTTTACATTGAAGTCGCACTAGGAAAGAATCACTTCACGGTCTTGAATAAACCTCTCAATGTACATATAAGAAAAACGGACCTACCCTTTATTTTTCCTTTTTGAAATTTTACACTAACAGCACATCCAAAATGATCAACAACAGTGTATGAGTGGAAAAGAGAGAGAGAGTACAAAATTAATCTTCTGTCTTGCTTTTATGAATGTGAGGGAGTGAAAAGGTGCTAATTTAGTAATTGTATGTGCCACAAAGCACAAGTGTGTGTGTGTGTGTGTGTGTGTGTGTGTGTGTGTGTGTGTGTGTGTGTGTGTGTGTGTGTGTGTGTGTGTGTGTGTGTGTGTGTGTATGTGTGTGTGTGAGATTCAACCTGGTTTTGTCACACTGAGGAAGTGACACAGCTGTTAAGGTCAGCAGGATACAGAGAGGGAAGGAGAGAGCGGGTCGTTGTCATGGCGCCCAGCTAAACAATAGAGTGAGGAGGTCGGAGAGGAGGCAGCATCGCATGGTTAAGACCCTTGAGGAAAAATCACCTCATACTCTACATACACTGATGAACTAACTATACACCGTTCAATAGTGAGACACACTGGACGAGTTCACACCTGACAGCCAATAGCCAAAACTCACCCTGCGCTCTCACTCCATCTAACTCTTTGTTGGTAAAACGCACAAATCACACCACATCCACACACAGCGCTGACACCCCCGTCTCTCCTTCTCACTGTCCATTACTTTCATAACAACATTTATAATCATCTACATGACAATCTGTGTGGGGCTCTATAGTGAGGCTCGGGGTTGACAAGGGTTAGCGCTGAAGGGAAGCGATGCATGCTGGGATTGCGGCTTGCTGAGAGAGTGGCATTCTGGGAGGCGATGTCCTGCAGGCAGGGCCTCTGGGGGATGCAGTATGGTTAATAGGCCTTTCATGGCCAACCCACAAAGCCTTTTGTCCCAAGCTAATTCATCCAGCCCTGCATGGAGAGATGGAGAGGGGGGAGGGGCACCATGAAGGGTTTTTTTGGGGTTGGGAGTCCCCACTTTATTTCCTCTCTCTCACTCTACTTTGCTGGGCAGTGTATGGTGGCGCTAGTGTGAGGGAGCCACATACAAACAGAGCCCCGCTCGGTAGCAACAACACCAAAACATTGGCAGAGCTTGCAAAGTGCTGGCAAACTGCAGCACAACACTGGAAAACACCCACGATTAATGACTCCTTGAAAACCTCTTGAAGCTGGAGCATCCTGCTGGGTATGACGTGCAAAATCAAAGGCATGTGGATATTCTAATGTTGAGTGGGTTTAATTGAAAAAGCTGAAAAATGTGCCAACCGTCCACACATAAACACACTTTCACCTGAACAAGAGCAACAGGTGTCATTAAATGCCACAGCGTGTCAGTGAATGGAGCCTGGCTGGGTTGCAATAACCCCTCAGGTACATCATGGTGGGAGTTCCTGTATTCACAGAGGCGAGACGCGGCCAGCTTCCCACCATCAGACCCCCCTATCAAACCCTGTGATCTGGGAATAGCCAGTTATTAATGAACTGGACAGGAACGGCTCCCCCCGTTTTAAAGTGTGCTGATTGAAGTGGAGAAGAGAATTCCAGAGCGTGCACAGGGGGGGACCGAGCTGTGATCACTGTGGTATGAGAGTGTGTCTTTGTGTGTGTGTGTGCGTGTGTGCGTGTGTGTGTGCTCGCATTGCACAGTCCTGACTGGACCTGTCCAGTTCACAACAACACAACACAGCACTGCACAGCTGCACTGGAGGGCCTGCAGGCCTCAATGGACGGGGGTCAACACAAACTCGGTGGGGAACAACGCATACCAAATCAGGGGGAACAGAGCAGGCGGAGGGGGAGGGGGCGCACGTTTCTCCTCCAGGACACCGTAGTTCTTCAGAAATTCGGTTTCTAGGAGTTTTTTTTTTTTATTCTTGAAACATACATGTCTGTACTTTATAACTAGTGATCAATGTTCTGGTTTTACGCACAACCTCTGGAAAGTCCTAATGTGTTGTGAGTAGGGATCTGTATAGTCTGGAGAAAACGGCGGTGCAGTACCCAGCTCTGGGATTTTGGGAGCCAGTCCCTATTGTTCAGATCCCTCCTCCTGCTTGGGAAGTGGGAGGACCCGAAAAGGCGTTGCAAAAGGGAGAATTGTTTGAGAGCTCAGTCATCCAAAAACGGCCTTTCAATGTGAGAACTTGGGGAGCCGAAGAAAATGTCGGTGGCATCGCAGTAAATTACTAAAGCAGCGAGGCTTTAGAGGGAAAAGTAAAGTAAAACCTGTTGTTTTTTTGGGGACTAAAACTCACCGCAGAACAGAGGCGAAAAGAAGATCGCTCGGTTAAAACGAGGTGTGAGCACCAAACACAGCAGTTTTGGTAAGTTTTATCCCTTCATGCGGTCTATGTTTTGCGGTGTTACACTTTGCATTAACATGTTTTTTACAAAGTTATAGATAAAAGTAGCAGTTTTGGTGCGTGTTTACAGCCTGACGGGAGTCGTTACCAACTTATTTGTTAGGCTACTATATTTATAAGAAAGGTGTGATTTGATTACTAGCCTACTTCATTCTGGTGACTATTTTGATAGCCACATTTGTTTTTGTTTTTTTCAGCTCATTTATGCACTCAAACGTCGCTACAAGCTTTCTCTGTCGCAGATCTACGTTATTTGGACGGAAGTGTGTGTTTTGGCTCTCGGTTTACAGACGTATGCTACTTTTTAAATAAGAAACGTTAACTTTCCTTCGGGCTTAGCCTGTTGTTGATTGGTTGAACTCTGCGTCCATATTTTTCCTAAGTTGTCTTTAACTTTGTGCCCGTATCCGCCGACTAATACAATACGACACATGCGGAGAGAAATCAGCTTTGTGTGACACGTTGCAGAAATACATAGCTGTTTTTAGACATACGTTGTGTTTTTAGGGGAAATGTTTCTGCGTTGTGCAGGCCGCAGCCTATAGTCGCTTCCATAGGGTAGCCTAACAGAAAACAGACATGGTGAGCCCTGCCAGATTTACCTCCATATTATCATCGGGGAGTGCAGCAATGTAGGCTGGGAAACCGTGACCATCAGAGGCAAAGCAACCAAAAGAATCGTGTTGCAAAAGAGGCATGTTTCTTAATGATGCCACTGATGAATGTAGGCTACGTCTTAAATATGTATCACCACGAATATCAGAACTTTTGGTTGACAATACATCCTGTTAATGCACAAAAATGGCCTGCGCAGATGTAATCGTTGACACTAGAGAAAACCATAACAACGCTACCTGAGTGCATTTCTGTAGTGCCCCCCCCCCTCAAATCAAAGTTTGGTGTCAGAGTAACATAACTAAACCTCACATAAAGTGACTGCTGCTCAGTGCGGCCAGGAATGCAGCATCCTGCCTCTCTGTCAGGAGATCTCGCCTGATATCGTCCTCTCATTCAGCTTCGATTTAATGAGAAAATGTTTGTCTTAATCCCCGGGCTGCTAATGAGTGTTTGGCCCGGGATGTCACTCACCGTGGGGGCCTGGTAGCGAGGCAGAGGATGGGGGGGGGGGGGGGGGGTACACCGACGTGGAGGATGCCATGCAGGAACAGCCGCAGGGGCTCAAGTTTCCAACCCCAGGTGTCGTTTTGTTGTTTGGATTACATTTCGCCTCCGCTGCTTCGCATGGAGGAACCTAGGCGATTCAGTGACAGACATGGCATCAGACAAGAGGCTCTGCTTGTTCCCACTGAATCAATGTCACTTGGATTAAAAGTCGAAACGAATGGTCTGGCCTCCTCCAATTAAGCGCACAGCTTATAAGGGAATTAATTGGTCTCAGGAAAAAAAAAGAGCCTCTTGTTGTTTGGCAGCAGTTGTTGTTGTTGATCATCTCTGGCAGTCGGGTGGATCAAAGTTGGACTAATTGATTCCAGTCTGATTATCTGCCTGTTTCTCACACTGTTTTGGCCCTTTTGATTACTTATGTGGAACCTGGAAAAATATAATTGCGAGTTCCCATAATCAGTCTTGCAAGATAGTAGCCTATGCAAATGTTCACAGTATTTCAAGGCTATGCAGCTACTGTAAGGGGCAACTATGAAACATTACGTCCTAAAGTCATACTACAGGGAACAAAACAATAAAGGATATAATACAGTAGACCCAATGTGTTACTGAATACCACAGGCACACTTTAAATCCCTGTAGGAGTTTATAATGATCAGATACTGAATGAAAAGCTTTCAGTGTGCATTATAGCCAAAACAACGACTGTCTGTACAGTAGTTTTCCTTCAATACAGAAATCCAACAGCAAATTAACCAGCAGTTCTTTTGATAATCGATTAATTGTTTATGTAATACTTTGAGCATAAATGCTAAACATCTATCTTCTCAAATATGAGGATTTGCTGCTTCTTTTTTTTAAATCTGTTTTGGTCATAACTTGAATACCTTTGGATTTTGGACTGTTGCTCTGACCAAATAAGCACTGAGAAATTGAGCTATTATCAGACTAATTGATAATGAAATTGTTAGTTGGAGCCCTAGATTACAGTAAAGTAGACTCAGTCCATTACTCAATACCATAGGCACACTGCACGTTCCTATAGGAGTATTATAAGATCATGTGTTTTCTATACAGGACATTGTGATGAATGAAACGCTTTCAGACTGCAGTCCCAGGCCAAAACAACAGCTATTGCCTGGTAGTAGAGAAAACTGCCCTTAAAGGTGTATAATACTCTGCTAATATCCTGTATGTTGTGGATTTTTAGGACTGAAAACGTGCATGCCTTTAGGCGAAAGAGACCTCTAGGTCAGGACAGGAAACTAACTGAATTGCCTTTTGGTTAAAGCACCCAATATGAGTTAGAATTTAGGAACCTTTTTTTGTCTTACTGTTACCAACTGGGTCTTTTGAAGCCAAAACGTGAAATTATATGTGATTGATCTTGGTTACCTGCCAAACGTAGTGGAGACAAAAGCTGCCAGTTTTCCAGTATTTTTCCAGTATTTGTCCAAAAGCTGGTGGATAGTTTTTCATCCTGTCTATAGGAGCTGAGTTCCAGCTTGTAAAGAAAAGTAACGGTGTGGATTTAGGTAAGCGGCCAATAGCAATAGTTTGTCACTCATATCTTAGTTTTGTTTCAAAACTTATCCTGCCATATTAAACTGTGATGTAAGATATGCGTTGAAGGATAGGATTGAAGTTGTTTGACTGTTGCCTAGTGTGTTTTTACATCTGGATGTGAATCAATGTCTTTTAGATGGAGATGGATTTCAAGATGCATTTTGAGATTACAAACAGCCAGCGGTTCCATCAGGACTGCTGTTGCCGCTCCGATGTCAGTGTTTGTGCGCCAAATTTCCTGAGGTTTTTGACTGCGGTGCTGGAAAGCAGCATTGTTATTGTAGAGGGTGTAACATTGGCTTTAATTGACAAAGGATAAGAAAAAAAAAATGTATCCTTCCTGAGGCCATGCTTTCATCTCGATGACAGCGGGTACACTCAGGCAGATGCAAGTGTGTGTGTGTGTGTGTGTGTGTGTGTGGATTATCTTTTTGCACTGGAATGTATTGATGTCATAGTGGTCTTCAACCGGCCTCACCTGCGAAGTCATTTTGAGATTATTGCAATAAAAGAAGAGGAAAAGACTATGAGAAAGAAGGGGGGTTGTTAAGACTTTATAATTTCAGCAACTTTATCTGGATTAATTTTCATAAAGTAGCAAGGAACACACTCATCCCCAAATAAGGTTTCTTCATTTCCTAGAGCCGGACATTATTGGCCCATTGACATGCAGTGCATTAGTCCTCCAGCGCTGACAGATTGGAGGCTCATACTCAAGCCTTGGGCCCCCGGGAGGGTTTCTGTGACCAGTCAGACGTCGGATAACCAGGGAGGGACACCTGGACCGGCAGGTGGCCCGGGCCCAGGCCCCTCCCCTGGGGTTGTTCCTCCTGATCCTCCCTGTCAGCCAGGACCACAGAGAAAAAGAGGAGGAAGAATGTGAGGGGAATAGTGAAGGAGAAAGTTTTTGACAAAGAGTTGGAAAGGCTAATTAAACAGGCCACAATCAAATAGAGTGAGATTACTGAGGAAGGGATGAAGATAAATGGGACCTAAGGAAAGGAGAGACGGGAGAAAGAAAGCTATTGCAAGAGAAATACGCTTTTTTTACAGATTGGTATGCAACTTTTCCGCATTTTTTTTCAGGTTCAAAATAATATTTGGAAACAATATGTTGATGCCTGGCCAGTATCTGTATCGTAAATATAATCATGCTCTCGTTAGTTGTTTTAACAGCCTAATGGGGATTATCTAAAGCCTTTAAACCAGCTGAGTTGATTTGTTCCACTACTTAAAGTAAAAGTTAAGAAGCTCTTGATTGGATAATCAAGTTACCCAAGCCATACACACACACACACACACACTCTCTCTCACACACACACTCTCTCTCACACACACACACACACACACACACACACACACACACACACACACACACACACACACACACACACACACACACACACACACACACACACACACACACACACACACACACACACACACACACATTGTGAGTCTGGAGTGAGTGCTGTTAGATCGATGATCAACTCCAGACATGGGTAAGAAAGCAGTGTGTGTGTGTAGACAAATAGCCCTGTGTGTGCAAAGCAGATATTTGGACAAAGATTAGGGGGTGTTATTATGAGCCAAAACCAACCCAGACGCTCTAATAGATCATTCACACACAGGCACAAGATTGCACTCTGACTGGGGCTGTTCAATTTAAGCCTCGGCCAGTCACTCTTTCTCTCTTTTTGGCTCAATTGCACACATTTTTAAAACCTGCGTCATTTGGTAAGCTTTATTCGACTTTGCTCAAGGTCTACCAGTTAGTTCTTGTGCACTGTAACTCCTTTTATGTGCTGTTATATTAACTGCATAATGTATTCCTGTCTCGATGCATGTGTGAGCGAAACAATAAAAGCACTAAAAAACGTCAAGGAATCTGGGTTGTGTTCCAGGGCTTTAACCAATAATCAGATTTAAAGTGTTGCCCCAGAGAGAAAAAAAACTCATCATTGAAGAATGTCAAGCTGGCAGGAGAAGACATGATTCAACAGAATAAATCACTGGGCACCAGATTAGTTAGTTGTTGGGCCCCTGAGGTTATCACAACTGGAATTTTCCATTGACAGTGCTCTTCTCTTTTCTGTCCAAATTGTATGTGTGTGAGTTTATTTTATTTTTTTTAAATTTCAGAGTTTTCCCTTCCCCTTTTAGGATAATGCACATCAGTGGCTCTGAGTGACAGGACAAATGGTAGCTCTGCTATACCACACAAATCCAGCTTCTGACACAGAGCTGTCTTTGAAACAAGCCTCTTCCAGCTGTTTCTCCTCTTCTTAAGAAACTCTTTCAGAGCAGCAGCTATCACTTTATAACCGTGGAGTAAGCAGTCAAATTTGGTTGCACCATCTTGAACACAGTTGACGCCCCACAACCCTCGCTTTCTGTTTAATTTCCTGTCTTTTTTCCATTTTGTAATTCCTTCTCATATCTGTTTTTCCTATAACGTTCTCCTTCAGTCGTTTCATATAACTTCACAGCCTTTCTCCATTCCCTCATCTCTCTTTCCGTCTCTCTTTCTGCCTTATCTCAATTTCCTAATGCCTCCTCGTATCTGTTTTTCATATATTTCACTCTCTCTGCTTTTCTCTTCCTTCCTTCGTCTCCCACTGAGAGTTGTAGGGCCAGTCTCTCTCTCTCTCTGTCTCTCTTTCTCTCTCTTTCTTCCCCCCCCCTCCTGGTTCCTGCTGAATAATGGGGAGAAATTGCTCTTGATTTATAATTGGTTCCATTCACTCTGATGCATGAGCTGCCAAAGGAGTTTGGGGCCCCTTTCACCCGCTCACATCCCTCCCTCCTCCCTCCCTCCCTCCCTCCTTCCCTACCCACGATGCAGGAACACACAAGGAGCAAGCTGCAGATATGTACAGCTAAGAAAGTCTAAGCATGCACGAATGCAGTGGTGTGTGTGTGTGTGTGTGTGTGTGTGTGTGTAGTTTATCTCTAGGGCTGGGGAGAAGTGGTAGTCAGTTTTTTTGTGTGTGTTGACATTCGGTGTTGGAAAAACTTCCTGAGGTCTGCATATTTATGTGCCTCTGTGAGTATACTTTTACTGTGTGTGTGTGTGTGTGTGTGTGTGTGTGTGTGTGTGTGTGTGTGTGTGTGCGTGGTGGGTAAATGAAATATGTAACTGCATGCGCGTGTTTGTGTGAGGAGTACTGTGAAATCCTGGGTATAAGTTAGTTTCCCAAGTACTTCATCACTGTTTGGTGCATCTATCTGGCTCCCACTCCCCCGGCACTGGTGATGATCCGGTCCTGTTCCCATGGCCCTGATGGGCACGCTGGCATCCCACACCAGACAGAGGAATGTGGGTGGGTGTGTTCACCGTGACACAGTAATTAGCTCTCCGTGGTTAATTCAGCTTCGTTATCTAAATTATGCAAATGCAGCGGTGCCTAATTGATTAGACCGCCCCCCTCCTCTACATCGCAGGCCTGTCCAGAGCCCTTGTTAATCCTCAAGACGCTCTGTAGCTCGTTAGTGTCGGTTCGGGGGGGGGGGGCAGTGTGTGTGTGTGTGTGCTTTTGATGTGTAATTTTATTGCATGAGAACGAGTGATGCCTCGAGTGGAGGATTTGGATTGGCCCACTCTCCACCTGTTGGGCAGAGTTTCCATGCCAAGATAAGACTCCAAAAGGTTCTCTTGTGTCTGACAGATAGATGGGAATATATTTTAAGTGCCAAGTTTTTGCTTGTGTGAAGTACAGAGATTCTCCGCTTCAGTAGCTGTTATCTGTTATACTATATGTGGCACTATATCTGGTAGTAGAGACAGTCGCATCCAGCAAAACGATCTCTATGATTTCTATGTATTTTGATGTGATGATACCTGACAAACTGGTTTCTCTCCCTCTATTCAGCTTGTAAAAGCAATATCAAACAAGTAATGACATATTGATAACTATAGCAATTAATTACCATTTGCATTCATTTGTGTACTGATTTAAAGGGACAGGCATTTTTTCAGTTTTCTGAAAATGTATAGACTGAACGCTTAATCAGAAAATAATAGTTGCAGCCCTATCTACGATTACCTATTCTTTCCTAAAAATCTTCCTTCCTCTTGTTGCCGTCTGGTTGCTCTTTCCCTGTGTGATGGTCTGATGGAAAACTGGGTATGTTGTGTGTTTAATATGCAATCTCCAGGCGCTCTTGGTCCTCCTCCACTCGGCACAAACCCGGGCCAAACCGAGAGACCAGCAAACACATTGACAGAGTGAGGGGAAAATATGTTGGGACATTCAGCGACACTCTAACACACGCTCTCTCAAACACTCCCT
This sequence comes from Gymnocephalus cernua, assembly GCA_023631565.1. NCBI lineage: Eukaryota > Metazoa > Chordata > Actinopteri > Perciformes > Percidae > Gymnocephalus > Gymnocephalus cernua. The sequence goes on from CM042446.1 coordinate 19,658,348, forward strand.
CTTCATTGACGAGGCCCTGCTCTCTCCTCCTGCTCGCCCGCCAGTTGACATCCTCTCTATTAATTTGAGTCGCCGTTCTGCTTTCTCAGTCAACTTCTCCACCCCCCCCCCCCAATGCCTCCATAAACCCCCTTCACCCATCTCACATCAATCCATAAAGGCATTGAACCCCCTGCCTCTCCAAACTCACTCCACACTACTCTCAAACCTCTTGGTCATTGAGCCCCCCTTCTCTTTGGTTATTGAGCAGGGCCCATCAGCTCTTCCCCGGGCCCTTCAGAGTAGCGTCTCCCCTTTCTCCAGGGGTCCACGGGGTCTTTGTCCATGCACCGGCTCACTGCTTTACAATGACTCTCCACTCTATTAAGGTGCGTTCTGCCTGTTAGCGTCACCAGGGGCAACCGGCCTCCCGCATGGCAGCTATGCGGCATGGCATTGTGGGCGGCTGGCCCGAGCGGAGCAGTTGAGCCCCCGGTACTCCTCACACTTGACACCGCATGTGTTTATCTAAAGGGGGGGCTTTGTGGTGTTTGGAGAACCTCGAGGGAGGGGGGCGCACAGGGTGTAAAAAGACGTAAAACTGGGGGACTAGGGAGGGAGATTGGGGAGGTGATAAATATTCAACAGCTCAGCTCCTCAGAAGGAGTTACTAGCCTGCTACCCCTCCAGCACCACCGCCCCTCCTGTGTGTCTTCTCCATGCCAGAAAACAGATGGAATGTGAGAGCTCAGGGAGGTGGCTCCAGTCGGGTTTTATCCAATTAGCAGGGTTGTCAAAATAAATTTATCCACGGAGGCAGGGGGACAATGGGACTTGCAATGGCCCGGGAGAACAGGGGCCTCGGTGTCTTTACTTAGCACGCTCACAATGAACTTCTGTCAAGTGACTGTCTCCAACAATGACATATAATACCTATACCTACTGTCACGATGCATGCCTGCACACCATGGCCACAACCTGGGACTCTCTTCTAGTCAGGCTTTCCCCTCGTCCTCTCTATAATATCTACACTTTTAAATCTTTTTTTCTTTCTATAACCGTTACATTAACAGTTTCAGTACTGATTGACTAGACGTTTTTTCAATACCTTAACTTACTAAGTTTTTCCAACACAACTTTCTTTTTTTTTTTTTCATTAAAAAAACCTGAATGTCAAACAGCTGTACAAGAAACTATGATATGAATGATCAAGAATCTGATTAAATAACACCACTATGTATCGGACCAGACATTCAGTCCCAACGTTTCGCAGCAATAGACACATTTTGATTAGTTACCATAGCAGTTTTGGGGTATTCTTTATCATCCCAGAAATTTACTAAGTCAAAAGATAAGATTTTTTTTACTTCTTTTGGGAGTCGAGTCTTAAGCAGGTCAGATCTCACAGTAGTCAAGTGTCAGTTTTTTAACATGATTACACAAATAGATTTACTCCCCTGTAATCATAATTCGGCACTAGAACTGGCAGATTTGAGCATTTCACACACTGAAGTATGTTTTAATTCCACCAAGCTGTGTTGGCCACGCAGCGTTGTTCCTCACTGGTAAGGCTGTAACAAAACAGTCACAGGAACACATTAACACACACATTCCCTCGGTTCTTAATTTAGGAGAGCTGTCTGTGTGTATGATCTGGTTTTTATCAGCCTTGCTGATGCGTAGGAGGCTCTTCTCTCTCCCTCTTTGTCTGCGACTTCTCTGGGAAGGATGGATGGAAAAAGTTGGACATGTCAGGCCAACTTTTCATCTTGAGGCAGAGTATCTGCTAAGCAAACACAGGACCCAGCTGACTAATGAATCAGATGGACAGACAGGCTCAAAGGAGTATGGTTGTTTTTAGGGAGTGATGATGTACGAGGGGCCTTGTCATACCGCTGTTATAACAAAGCTCTGTCTCTGTTTCTGTCTCTTCTCCTGTCTTACTGTCGCTACTTTTATTTGTGTGTAAAAGACAGAAATTGGACAGGTGAGAGGTTTCATTGGCAAGTAGTGCGTCCTGCTGTGTGTCTGGTTGGCAGATTGACTGGTGTGGTTTACGGTTAGTGACTCTTACAGTTAGGACAGGTGCTCCATACAGATGTGTGTTTTTCATGGGCAGCTGTCCCGGGTTGTGTCCATACAGTGACCGGCCACTGAAGCCACAGACCTTCAGCTTAGCTTCCTGGTTCCACAGCAGCTTGCTGTTTATTTACTGAGTGAGCCTACTACTGATGGGCCACTCTGAGCGGATGAGTGAGTGAATTGGACTGTACATGTATGTAGGGCTGCAACTAAGGATTATTTTCAGTGTCGAAAATGCTGACTGTCACAGTTTCCCAGTCCATGGTGACATTATCAAATCGCTTGTTTTTTCTAACAGTCCAAAAACAAAGATATTCAATTTGCATGAACATGAATGAGTGAAAAGCAGCACATTTGAGAAGCTAGAGCCATTTGAGGTTATAATACATTATTTTATATGTACAAAGAATTACAACTCTTTGGTGTCTTGGTTTTTGGGCATGCAAATGTATGGTTTTGATTCACTTTCACGGCTCTCATCAGCTTTGTTCGGCTGCAACTAGTTTTTTGCAAAATTACTCTTAAAAAAAACAATTGAAGGCGAAATGCTTAGAACTAAATAGCAGATATACAAAGTTGGTGAATTGCCTGTGATCATACTTAATAATGTAGCTGCTAAAGAGCAGAATATTTCCCTTAGGAGTTGGTGGAGATAAAGTAGCGTGAAAAGTCAACTTAAATTCATTGGGTGGTCAGAAACACGACTCCAAATGAATTCTAATGTTGCTTCATATATGTATGCTGTATGTGTAAATGAGCCACTGTTGGCTAACATGTTAGCCATATAAACTTAAAAGATAATGTCAGTGTTGTGTGTACAGATTTGTTTCCGTTACCCAAAGTGGCCAAATAAATTCGTTATTTCAGGATTAATAAGTAAAAGAAATGACTGTTGATTCACAAAGTGAATAATCAACTAATCATTACAGTTCTACATTGTGCAATTTGGACTAGAGTTCTCCAAAGCTGTTCATGTCGTGTGAATTAATAATCTAAAAGTGTTTACACACAATTATAACATGCAATTAAAATGCAGGCCTTGTGTGGCAGCTTCTGTCTTAAACAGGGAGCTAAACAGTACAGTACCAGGGAGCTAAACATTTTCACTGCTGTCATTAGATGATGAAGGTGCACTGTAAGATTTTTTCCATGCATGCGTGCATGCAGTCCCTAGTCTCTCTGAGCTTCATTAATCAGCCCCTTGCCATAATAAGATCAGGACAAATATGTATGAGAAAGTTGTGTGCATCCATTTTTACATCAGGACAGTTGCCCTGCGTGTGTGCATGTTCAGCGACATGCATTTATATGAGAGAGAGAAGTAGAGATTCACTTATGCAGGACCACCCTCCGCATCCTGACGGGAAGTTGTTAGTTTAACCTGACAGGAAAGAATTTGGGAAACTTGGCAGTAAGCGACAAGGGAGAGAGAAAAGCGCCCCTCTCTACACTAACTGTTAATAGACTGACCATTACCATCGTCCTCTCCATTTTCTTCCCAATAGAGACTGCAACCATTATACAGCCCTCCTCTCCTCCATCTTACACGCAGTCTTGCTGCTGTGATGTATATCCCCCCCCCCCCCCCCCTCCCTGTCTACCTCTCATTAGTTGTTCTTTGTCCTGAGTCCTGAATGCAGCCTGTGTGTTTTCCCTTCTCCTCTCCTCTCCCTCCCCCATTCCTCCTCCTGGACCCTCTACCTGTATCGGTTACACCTGAGCGGGAAGGTAGAGGGGTCGGGTTACGGCCCGCAGAATGAGGGCGCCCCTTTGATGAAGGCAGGCTGTATCGGTGCGAGTGCAGGCGCAGGAGATGGGGTCAGCATAGAGATGGGGGCTGACAGAAAAGAAAGGCTTTATTTGTGTCTGGAGTTTGGCTGCTGAGGGTACCGCAGAGTGCACCACCTCACCGTGTGTGTGTGTGTGTGTGTGTGTGTGTGTGTGTGTGTGTGTGTGGAGCAGCAGAAGAAAGTGATTTGTGCTGCTGTTTTTGAGTGTACCACGTCTGTACATGCCCCTCTGACCTTCCTCTGTTTGTGTGTGTTTTTCAGGGGGTAGTGTATGGAAGATGTCTGGAAAGCGAGACTGGACTCCGTGGATGAAAAAGAGAAGGGCTCCAGTGTTGTGCGCTCTGGGTGCAGTACTACTGTGCTGCCTGCAGAGCGGCGCCTCTCTCACCGGTGAGTAGACAAACTCAGATGGTGAAGAACTGCATCTTTAAGTAACAATCTCCAGAACTTCAATTTAAAAAGTTTCCATTTTTGTGCTTTCAGTCACTGTTTCCAAAATGAATATTTCTGACTTGATCTATGCTCTCTTTATGAATGCCTTTTACATTAGTTTTTCCAAACACCTGGTACAGGATAAGTCTTGCCAAGGACAAAATATTCTGGCTCAGTCACTGGGAGGGAGGTGTTTTTTTTTTTTTTTTTTTTACACGTCCTGGCAGCAGCAACAGCAGTTTATTTAAAAATGAACTGAAGAAATGGGTAGTTTGCATGAGCCGTATTAGCCTCCATGGGTGAACTCAAAAAGAGAAGTATTGTATGTAGAACTGTAACGATCAACCCACTTATTGATTAGAAGATCGAAAGAAAATGAATTGGCATCTATTTTGATAATCAATTAATTAAAATGTGGGGTTTTTTTTCAAGCAAAAATGCCAAACATCTGATGTTCAAGGTTCTCAAATGTGAAAAGTGGCTGCTTTTATGTTTTTTTGCTTTAAGACTGGTCAATATAAATTCAAGACAACATGTTTTCACACTGCTGTAATCTGTGGGAAAATATGCTGACTGATTAAATAAAAAAGTGTCAAGATTTATTATTTGCTTCTAACTACTTTGTATGACGTTTTTCCTCAGACGAGGTGCCATTGTTCAGTGAAGAGCCCATGTCTGTGGTGCAGAAGCTGGGAGGCAGCGTGAATCTGCGCTGCAGTGCCCGACCTGCCTCCGCCAACATTAGCTGGCGCCTCAACGGCCAGGAGCTGGTGGATGGATATTTGGGTGTCGTATTGGGGCCCAAAAGCCTGTTCATCCCCACACTCTCCAACCTGACTGTGGGAAGATACCAGTGTGTGGCCAGCACAGGCGCAGGAGCCCTGGCTAGTGTGCCTGCTAACGTCACTGCTGCCAGTGAGTAGCCACCCACACAAAGCTGAGACAAATAAACACAGACACACAGACCCCTTTTTGGTTCGTCAAAGTATCCAAAGAACGCCTTTGACTTAATTTTCTTGGAGTAAAACAAAAAAAGTGAAGGGGCGGTATTTGTTTGCTTAAAATCTTCACCAATACAACACTGTAAACTTTGTACTTTTCCACTGCTGTGAGTCTAATCCTTACCAACTACAATTCTGATCATGGCGAGAAACTTGCACATTATTGATTAATAATACCTCCACATAGTGAGGCAGTAATCACTCTGTGTAGTTGGATACAACAGCTGCTTTTATGTAGTGCCATATTGATCTAATGGAGTTAAAGTGAATTATTCTCACTGCTGACTTTTTTAGTGTGCTGGTCTGAGTGTGTGGTGTTAAATTATATTTGATATGCATCATGGGACCAAGAGGGGGGCCTGAAGCTGTGTAACTTGAGCCAGAGGAATGGAGGGGACCCAAGGGCTGGTCAGAACGGGGAAGAGGGGACTAGGACTCCAGCCTGGGGGCCCCCTGCTTCTATCGGCCCCTCTGCTCCACACAACACCACATTCCTCTCCACAGGGCCTGACAGAAGGGCTCGCCAAAAATTATGGCCCCGTAATTGAGTCGAGGGCTGGGGGGAGATAAGGGTGTTGTGTGCGTATGTGTGTGAGGGGGTGGACAGAGGATATGCCTCACTAGAACACACCATTAGCTGTGCTGTTAACTGTATTGTTTTACATGTAGTGATGTATGAGGCTGCCATAGCTGGAGAAACTGGAGGTGTTTTAGGCCAGTCGAGACAAGAGCCTCACACAAGATGAGACGTGATGTCACATTCTCTGTCTCCTTGAGGGCCTCCATAACCTCACACACACACACACACACACACACACACACACACACACACACACACACACACACACACACACACACACACACACACACACACACACACACACACACACACACACACACACACACACTCTTCTAGTCCTTTGCGCATTTTTCACTCTTCACCCCGTCACTTTGCTCCTCTTGCCCCCTTTCATTTTCTTTTACTTTCCCTCCTCTTTTGTCATCTTCACCTCATGTTTTTTCCCCCTCTTTTTCAGAGAATGCACAAAGGCAGTAAAAGTTATTGATAGTTCCAATAGTGGATGAATCGTGTTAAGATAACCACATGTGGAGCCAGACTGTTTGCCCCGCCTCCCCCCAAAAACCTCTCTAATTTAATAACCGTCTCTCTCCTCGGCCACCCCCAAACCGCCTAAGGAATTGCTCCACTGGGAGGGTGTACGTGCCTGCCTTTCCATGTGAGCTCTCTTAGTTGTACGCACATGTTTTTTGTGATCAGGATAGGTTGATTCCAGACCCTTCTCGCTATCCGACTTTTTTTGGCATAAGTTAAAAGCTCCTAGCTTGAATTCTTGTGCAGACAATCACCCTCCCCTCTTTTGCTGCAGAAAACAGAGGCATGCATCTGCACAATGTGAAAGCACAACACATTGCACAAACATGTAATAATTCAGACACACACACGCACAGGCCTCCTACTGCTACACATAAAGATGATGAATGCACCGTCTCTGTAGAAATATTTAAGTCTGCCTTGCCAAGCAGTCCTGGTGCGGGAGGTCTGCTTCACTTTATGAATACCATCAATCCTCCATCACACACACACACACACACACACACACACACACACACACACACACACACACACACACACACACACACACACACACACACACACACACACACACACACACACACACACAGGAATACATTATGCATGCTCACGTGCACGCACACTCACCTGAGAGGCACCTATGCGGGGTTCTTCCTGTGAAGAATGTGGGGCGTTAGAGTTGGTGTGGGGGGGGGGGGGGGGTTTAAAAGGTGGAGGAATTTGGTAGAAGCAGGAGGAGGAAGGTGGGATGGGTACATGTAAGGGGGAGGCAGGGGGGGAGGTGGCTGTAAAAACAGCACCTGATTGATATAGCAAATGGAGCGCCACACGGCCCCTCTTTAAGGCTTTTACACGCACGCACGCACACACACACCTACCTCATTTTTCAGAATAAAAGCTGAAACTGAGTCAGAAAAGGAGTTGTGTTTTAGTGTGCGTTTGTCTGTGTGTGTCTCCCATTAAAGCTCCCTCAGACACAGACAGAGGGACATATCCAACATGCATGTTGAATAAATCAGTTGCCTACGGTGAAGGTGTTTGTTCAGTGCTTTGAGTAAATCACTGTGCTGTCCCTATCAGTAGATACACTGGCCTTAACTAAACTTTACTTATTGAATTAGAGCTGTATACAAAGTCCCATCAGCTGACTGTATATACCAGCAGCTTGGTCTTGTTGCCAGAGAGAGCGGCTGGTCCAAGAAAAACACACCAGTTATAGCACCTCTGGAAAGAATGGAGAGAGGCCGTGTTTGTTAAGAATAAATCAACAAAGGCTGGTAGACGTTTAATTACGTTCCTGGAGAAGTTTTATTTATCTTTCATTTCACTGCTCGACTCCTTCATGACACATTTCTCCAGTTGTTACTTTGTTTTCCCCCTCCTGTGCTGCTCTCCTCACTCTCATTTTAGTTTCCCTCTGCTTCTAATCTATGAAATGCCAGTATCCCCCCCCCCTCCCCCCCCCCCCCGTTTTTTTTCTTTTTTCCCTGGCTTTTTAAGAGCAGGGTTTTGCTGTTTCCTCCCAAACTGGATATCTTTCTTTGAAACTCTATAGGATGGACACCTCTCACCTTTGACCCCTTGGCCAGGCCTCTAGGCCACTCAGGCGGGGGGTTTAGGAGGTCAGAGGTCACATGAGTGTCTGTGCCGTGTAGACTGTGTGTCTGTGGGACACAGTCGCAACACATGGCCCCAGTAATCCCACTCCACCCATTTCCCGCAGAATCTAAACCGGCTCTAGTCCCAGTATAATGTTTGACAGTATTAATGACACCTACTTGAATGTTACAGACACCACTTTTAGGCTTTGGACTTGTCCAAAGTGACATGAATTGAGTTAAATAGAAACATTAGCTAGAGATATGAAATGCCTGTCGTTTGAAGCAGATCATGTAAGACAAGCAGAGTGAAAGAAATTACTAAATGGAGGTTTTGTTTCAAAGAGAAGGCACATTGGAGAAGTTGTGGGAATGTGGTTACGATACAATGGGGACACCCAATATGAAGAGACACCCAGTATGGAAACAGCACAGTTATTGTAGTGTTTATTATTGCTCAGAATATTGCGGTTTCCTACTTCTAAAGCTGAGGACTGACTGTATACATGCGCAGTTAGATGTGATGTCAAGATGATGAAAGAATGGTGAACTGTGTTCAGCGGCGACGTGACGGCACTGATTTTTCCCTTGCCTGTGTGTTTTTTAGAGCTGCGGGATTTTGAGCCTGATGACCAGCAGGAGATCGAGGTCGACGAAGGCAACACGGCTGTTATTGAATGTCACCTCCCGGAAAGCCAGCCCAAGGCACAGGTCCGCTACAGTGTCAAACAGGAGTGGCTGGAAACATCCAAAGGTACTGAGCTGATGATCTCCCATAATCTATCTCTACTTCCCTCTTAATTCTCCTACTATCTTCATAATTTACCGGAATGCTATAATCCTGCTATCTGGCCCATTACAAAACCGGTGATAAGGGTATTATCTCGAGAATGTTGAGACATGGGAATGCCGTTGTTTATTTTTCAAACTATTTACTTCTAAGTTGCCTGGCAGAGAATAAAGGCTCCAGTGGTTTTGTGGCTGGTATGCTGATGATGCCTGGGAGCTGTAGGTACTGATATCTGCAGCTTATCTGTGAGGAAATGAATACCACATTGACAAGCATTCACTGACTGGTCTCGGTCAGACTCTGGGGCGCCACCCTGTGGTCTCTGCTGACGGTGCAAACATGAGCTGGAATGCACATAGTACTCATATTACAACTCGTGAACCGCAGTATGCTGCCTTGCATTTTGTTGCACGTATTGTATGAGCAAGAGACAAATAAAACCTTTTGAATCTTTGTCTTTAGCCCATTAAAAGCAATAGCTGCGCCTACAGAAGCTGCCCATAAGTAAATAAGCACAACATTTGTTTGTTTTGTTTTTTTTCACACAGGGAACTACCTCATTATGCCATCAGGGAACTTGCAGATAGCCAATGCCACGCAGGATGATGAGGGACCGTACAAGTGTGCTGCCTACAACCCCATCACTCAGGAGGTCAAAACATCCATTTCCGCTGACCGCCTGCGCATTCGCCGTGAGTCATCACCTCCAACACTCTGATGTTGACAAAGAACACACCGTTTTTGATTAGCGACGCTGGTTCTAATGAACACACCATTTAAAGATGTGCAATAAGAAGTCATAGGTCGTACTGAAATATTAAAAGGACATTTAATAAGTAAAGACATGAGAAAGGACAGTATTGGAGAGCTTGTAACTGGTAACTGTAGAAACGTGGTGCTCATCAGAAAATCAGAAAAGGGTTTATTGCCACAATAAGTTACTTATGTGGAATTTGCCTTGGTGAATGGTGATTTAAATCCTTTGTATTAATTTCAGCCACAACATGCATACAAGCAATTTTAAAGAAATGGAGAAGGGTGGGACTTTTTGACATCATATAGACAAAGTAATCACACCGTCACTGTCCATCTTTTCCAGGCTCCACTTCAGAAGCAGCTCGCATCATTTACCCACCGGCGTCTCGTTCCATCATGGTGACCAAAGGCCAGCGGCTAGTGTTGGAGTGTGTGGCCAGTGGCATCCCCACTCCGCAGGTCATATGGGCAAAAGATGGGCAGGACCTGCGATCCCATAACAACACACGCTTCCTGCTCAGCAACCTGCTGATCGATACGGTGGACGAGGCCGACTCGGGCACTTACATTTGCCGAGCGGACAACGGCATCGGCTCAGCCAGCTCTGCAACGGTGCTTTATGACGTACAAGTGTTTGGTGAGTATACTGGAAGTGGAGTAAAGAAAAGTTGTTTTAGCATGCCGTGTGTTGGCTGCTTTGGGCTTATATATGATTTGTTTTGATAGTCTTTTCAAAATACCTTGAACTAATCTGTTAAATGCAGATTCCCGTAAAAAAGGCTTTTAATAATAAATGGAGTTTGTTCATTTGATTCTGCAATGATTTTTGTTTTGTTTAGTTTTGTCTCTGTCATGGATTTAATAATTGGACTGACTCCTGTTTGGCGGACAGAGAAGACCGGGGGCTGTATGTGTTATTTGTGAGAGAAGCATGTAAGCCTGGGCGGTGATGTGTAGGAAAGAGTTTGTAGAGACAGAGCTCCCTATTCTGTAGCGCCACTTGATTGAGTGTGTCTAGGTTATGGATGACTGTTTTTACAGTGATTTGTGTGTGTGTGTGCGCACGTGTGTGTTGTGGGCTTGTCTCTCTGCAGCTGGCTCTAATTAAAGCCAGAGAGCTGCTATAGCTGTAATGAGCTCAGTCTTTCCCTGATTCACAAGCAGCCAACCATCAACTGGCTGCCCTGCCTGCCTGGCTCTATACACCCCCCCCCTGTCATACAGCCTTTACACACACACACAGGCGCATGCATAATTGTGCCTTTACTCACACATGTGCTTTTACATGTGACATTGTTGGAGCTTTTCTAGAATATAAATTTTTGCCTCGGCTCTAATGAAAATGACCGTCAGTTGCAGCCCTAGACACTCTGCACAATCACACCTATGCACACATACAAATTCATACTACTTATAAGGTTTTCAACCAGCTAGCCTCTTAACTTTGATTCTGTCTCCTGCAGAGCCTCCGCAGGTGACGGTGGAGCTGCAGCAGCAGGAGGTCGTGTACGGAGAGACGGTGCGCTTTACCTGCCAGGCCCGCGGTAAACCCACTCCCTCTGTGATGTGGCTTCACAACGCCCGTCCCCTCGCCCCGTCTCCTCGCCACCGCCTGACCTCCCGGGGGCTGCGTGTCTCCAACGTGGGCCCTCAGGATGACGGACTCTACCAGTGCATGGCTGAGAACGGGGTGGGCAGCTCACAGGCCTCGGCTCGCCTCATTGCAGTATCAACCGGTAAGTCAGATAGTTGGTCATTTGTTAGAAATGTAGTCGTTTTTGACGTCACAGCCTTCAGACTTCATGACGCATGTCTTTTCTTCCCAGGCATTTTATCCAGAGGGAAGCTGCCCTCGCTCTATCGGCCGCTCAGCCCAGATAAGGTGCTGAGAGAGCAGCCGCCTGTGAGGCCTGGGGCCACGGGTGCCATGTTGCCTCTAGACTGCTCTGAGCTGCCAGGACAGATCCTTCCGGCAGACGCCCCCATCATTCTCAGCCAGCCACGCACAGGCAAGGCTGACTACTATGAACTCACCTGGAGGCCGCGGCATGAGCGAGGAGCCCCTGTGCTGGAGTACATGGTCAAATACAGAAAGGTACTGCAATCGGTTCACTGCATTCACAGTTAAAAATATAAATATAACATTATCTTTTAGTCCCTTAACAACTATGTACGCGTTCTTTGTCAGTAGCTCACTCCTCTGTCTCTCTCTCAGTTGGGAGACCCTCTAGCAGAGTGGACCTCCAGCAGTATCTCAGGCGCCCTCCACAAGCTGACTCTAGCCAAGCTGCAGCCAGACAGCCTGTATGAGGTGGAGATGACTGCCAAAAACTGTGCAGGTTTGGGACAACCTGCTATGATGACCTTCAGAACTGGCAAAGGTAAAAACACTGTCATGTTAGCGCTGTCGTTGAGAGCAAGTTAGCACACTAACATTAGCATTTAGCTCCAAGCATTGCTGAATGCCCAAGTACAGCCTCACAGAGCTGCTAGCACGGCTGTGGAGAGAGGAGGATTCAACTGAAGTTTGACGTGGCTCAAAAGGCAGTTCCTTAATTTAAACTCTGATCTAACTGTTGGTGTTTTTCTGTCTTCAGGTCGCAGAACAGGGCAAATTGACCCACCGAAAACTCCTGCTGTTCCTTCGCCAAGCCTCTCTCGTAAGTATCCCTCCAGTCCTGTAACCTGCCCCTTTGAAAACTCTACCTCCTATCAACTTTACTAACTATAACAAAATCACTTCTACTAAAATAACTGTAACATGATATTGTTTTGCAGCAAGATCCTGAACTTCTAACCAATCTCCTTTTTGACTAACATGGAAACTTCTCTATCTCTTTTTCATTTCTGTCTCTGAAGGATGAGCCCTCAGTAAGTGCTGAATGCAATGAGTTTTTCCTTCACTGTCATAACAGAATGTTGTCTGAGAGTTGATGTCCTCTGACACCATTCCTCCTCCTCTGCAGCTCCCGAAGCCCCTGACAAGCCCACAGTCTCCACGGCAACGGAAACGTCGGCATATGTGACTTGGATTCCTCGCGGTAACCGCGGTTTCCCCATCCAGTCATTTCGGGTGGAGTACAAGAAGGTGAAGAAGGCAGGAGAGGACTGGGTGACGGCGGTGGAAAACATCCCCCCATCACGACTCTCTGTGGAGATCACGGGCCTGGAGAAAGGTCGGCCATCTTCTTTAAACACTGTTGTTATTATTCACAGCAGTTTATTCTGACGTGTGTGTGTGTGTGTGTGTGTGTGTGTGTGTGGGTGGGGGGGAGGAGAAGTAGGATGCCGTGCCATATAATTACAATGATGATGTCCTGCATAATTACATTCCCACGGCCTGTAAATTCATCAGCATAATGAGTGTTGTTGCAGTCATTTCAGTAATTGCTGCCATCAATCAAAACCATAACCGTATTGCGCAAAAGGAAAACATAAAGTGATGTGAAGACAAATATCATTAGTCAACACAATATAGGGCTTTATTCTAGGCAGCGTGTAGCCCCCAGAGACAGATCAGTAATGGTTAATCCTCTCCCTGTAGGTACGTCCTACAAGTTCCGTGTTGTGGCGGTAAATGTAATCGGTTCCAGTCCTCCCAGTGCCCCTTCGAAGGCATACACGGTGGTGGGTGGGAGAACCCATGAACGCCCTGTTGATGGACCCTACATCACCTATAATGAAGCCATCAATGAGACTACCGTCATTCTCAAATGGACGGTGAGTGACTGCAAGAAAACATAAAAAAAAAAAAATAAATAAAAATGTTTTTGTCTACTATTAAGCAGGATACAAATAACTTTTTTGCAATGTATTTCAAGTTCATTGTGATCGCAACATGATTTATTTCTCTCTCAACAGTACACTCCCGTAAACAACACACCCATCTACGGTTTCTACATCTACTACCGACCAACAGACAGCGATAATGACAGTGACTATAAGAAGGATGTGGTCGAGGGAGACAGATACTGGCATTCAATCACTGACCTCCAGCCTGAGACCGCCTACGACATCAAGATGCAGAGCTTCAACGAGAAGGGAGAGAGTGAATTTGGCAATGTCGTGATCCTTGAAACGAAAGGTGAGGTCATTGTTTTTGGGGCTGTAACATACAGGCTGATATACTGTAGCTGTATCGAGAGGCAGCAAAGTCTGAGCTGTTTTGAACAGAATTTTCAACTTTTTTTGTCTCCTCAGCTCGGCCTAATCAGCAGCCCGCTATATCAGAGACCTCAGACCACGAGCCGGGACACTCCAACGCATTCGTGCCTCGGCCTGGCGACCTCCCCTACCTCATAGTTGGTATTGTCCTGGGAGCCTTCGTCTTCATCATTGTTGCCTTCATCCCCTTCTGCCTTTGGAGGGCTTGGGCCAAACAGAGTGAGTGCTCCTCATGGTTCCTCTTTGCAGTCATTAAAGTATTTTCCTCTACATCTGTGTAATTCTCCGTTTTTTGTGCTTATTTTAGAGCAAACGTCCGACTTGTGTTTCCCTGCCGTGGCCGCCCCTGTGTCGTCATGCCAGTACACTATGGTTCCCCTCCAGGGACTTGCCCTGGTTGGCCACTGCCCGTTGGACAGCCACATGCCACATGGCGTCTACCATGCTAATGGAGAATACACTCCAAACGGCAAACCTCACCACCCCACACACTGTCTGCCAGGGCTGCAGCAGGTAAAACAAACACGTCAATATAGGTTGTTAATGAGCTGTCCGTGTAATGTGTTGAATATATTATCTAGATGCTCTCGTGTTTTGCAGGAGGGTGACTGTGATATGGAGTGTGACACATTGTTGCCACAGACAGTGTCAAATGGACATCTGCCCGTTTACCACTACTCCAACAGGTATGTTACATATAAAACTCGTATATACTGTATGTAATGTCATGTACTGGAGGGACCTTATCAGATCATTTGTAAATGAACTAATGGGGAAGCAAAATGCTCAAGGTAGACAAAACAGGGAATCATGCAAATTGTTAAGGGATTGAACATGATTTTCATATTTGTTTTAATTAGAATTTTGACTGACTAAATTAAGAATTTGTACCTAAACTGGTGCCAGCACAATCAAGTCAATTAATCACTTAGCCAGCAGAAAATGTATTTATTTTTGCTAACAGATTAATCATCTAAGTACCGTGCTGGTTCCTGCTTTTCAAATGTCATTTTCATATCATGTTAAAAATGTATCTTCATCTCATTGTAAATAGAATACCGATCGGGGATGGGATGCGTTCAGGCACAATATTGAGTGTAGGTCACCCTCGTTTTGTCAGCGCACAGAGCCCAAACTACAATCACTGTGGTTTTGCATATAAAACAGAAGAAATAGACTTTAAGCGTACAAATACACTAAACCCAAGCCGTGTAAAAGAAAAACAATTTGAAGATGTCACCTTATTCTTTGTTCTTCGAAAATAATCATACGTTTCAGTCCTATTGTAAATAGTTTTTGTCTCGTCTTCCTTAGTGGCCCAGATCATCATGAACAGAGTTGCTGTGCTCCTGATGACTCCACTCTTCAGCTCCTCCACTCTTCCCATCAGCACCTCGGTTCACAGGAACTGCGAGGTGATGGCAACTTCTGTGGTGGAGATAAAGCAGAGGATGGCATCACTTACAGTATGTGTGGATTCTTTCATTTAACAGTCCTTCCTTTTTCTTAAATAACGCATTTGGAACAAAGCTTTTCCTATATGTGACGATCCTGCAATGCATATGTTCAATAATGTAGGTTTTGGTGCTTAATGTAAAACATTGGACCTTCGAATCCATTAAACAGCTCTCACTCCCTCCTTCTCTCCAGAGCCAGCATCCTTTCCTCTTCTCTCTCTAGAAGATGAAGGGATTTTCACGACATCATCTTCAGCAGCCACAACGCCCCAATCCCAAGACGTAACAATACAGGAAGTGAACATCCTCCCAAATGAGGCATCCCCTGAGGACGAAGGGACAGCCAACGCAACAGATGCATAAGATACTGTTAAACGAACAGAAGAAAACAAGAGAAAATATTTATTTTTGTATCACAGATATTTATATATTTATGCTTTTGTACATACGTGTCTGATTATACTGTATATAAGGTTATTTTCACATTTGAAAAAGATTTGCTGTTTCGGAAATTCTGTCTGTATTTCCTAGGGAGGGAAATAAGTTTGAGATGTTATTCCTTGTCTAAAGAAGGTCAGTCAGGGGACCTTTTAGTCCTCGGTTCAGCACTTAATGTCTAGACCCTCCTCACTCCTCTCGTCATTCCTCAGATATGTCCTCCATCTTACACGTTCGGATCTTAGGTACTTTAGCTTTATGTACAACAGAAACAAAGGAACCATTCAAACCAGACTGATGCTGTAATTAAGAGGTGCTTCATTGCTGTTTAGTTCTGTTGCTGTATCACGTTTTCAAAATACAACTGTCATTTTGTATAGCAAAACACAAATGTATTATGCATTGTTCATCATTAACAACCTATTAACAAGTGTATGCAACATAAAATCGTTCTGTTTCAGTAGTGTACAAGAGATTATATATTGTATAGTTATTTATTTTTGACTTAATTTTTTTTTTTTTTTAAATCACTGAATGGGAGAGATTCTGGAAAAATATCTTAAACTCAGTCATTGATAAGCTGAACTTTATACTGCAACCACTTCTGTGTTTACTCATTTGCTGGTTACCAAATGACTGCCAGGTGAGGGCTCTGTGACAGGTGTGTCAGTATTATTCCTCCCTCACAGGTTGGTGCATAAGTATTAGTCTTTGCCAGAGACATCTGCAATCAAAAATGAAGGAGATCCTGAATCTACACCCCCCTCCCCCCTTTATTAGTGTAGCCGTTCTGTGGTTGCACATGCTGGAGCACTATTGCATGTAAATAAAAGCGTATGAAATTGACAAGTGTTTGGTGCATCTTTTCAATCTGGGGACATTTATGTGTGGTAACTACAGTCTGCACGCTGATTAAAATGCTTTCGTCTATGCTATGTTTTACAGTGAAAACAAATTATTTGCTGTGTAATTTCCTTCTACAGATGTGGTAATTTAGTTTAAAATCCACAGTTGTTGGAATAAAGTCACCACTACCACCACTAATTTTCATTGTTTCTCCCACTGCTAGATTTTACAACAACCCCCAGGAGCCACAAAAAAAGTTAGTGACTGAGTTCACTGCCATCTTGTGGTGCAAGAAACAATTCTTTAGTCAGCAGCAAATACAAATGTCACCTTATAAACTTTATTAATCAATTTTGTATATACAAATACATACATAATTAACAATTCTGATATGAAACACTGGTATTTACAAAATAGCTTTTGAAAAAAAAAAAAGATTATGTACAGTACAACCTGATATAAGTTAGTAATTTACATTGGTAAGTAACTGTGCAGAAGGTTTCTTAATGACAAAGAAAAGATTAAATTAAGGTTCTAAACCTAAATTTGATTTTGTTTTACCACCAAACAGTCGGTTTAACCAACAAACAAAGAGCTATAAAAAGGACCACATTTTCTGGTCACGTTAAATTCAAAATATTTTTTAAATATTACAAAATTATAACGTTGACATATACGGAAGAGGATTAGGGCCACGTGTGAAAAAATGTATTGAGTTCTGAGTTTAAAGTCAGAATTCAAATACGTTTTTCACGTGGCCCTAATCCTCTTCCGTAGACATCATACATATGCCAAAGGAAATACATTTGAGATTGAAACTGTGCGAACATGTAAACAATCAGACAGACATGTAGTCGTTTCATCAGGGGCTCCTCCACCACTTTCTGGACTTGTTGAACATTTAAAAAGAACAACGTGTCTCAAATTGAAAATTAAACTCTTCACTTCAGAACACCAGTTCATCAAAATGCAGCAGGACCTCTCCTCACACAGCTGAGCTGCCGTCATGGCCTAGAATGTGGCTGATGTTGTGGGCAGGACGATTGGGCTGCTTGCCAGAGTCGGCAACCGAGGTGTTGGAGAGAGACAGCAGGGGAGACATTGGCATGGCCGAACCATCAGTGGGCATGCCTGTGGCGATCTCGGGGAACAGGGAGGTGAGGCTGAAGTTGGATATGTGAGGGGTGATTCCAGATGAGTTGGCAATGGGCATAGGGGGCATATCTGGAAGCAAGGGGAAACTGGCCTGGCCAAAACCCACAGGGCGAGGCGGTGAGAGGATGGAGCCAAAGCGGTTATTGAGTGGAGGAGCGCTGCCCTTGTCGGCACTAGGGCTGGTAAACATTTGGTTGGGAAAGTACTGGAGGGTGACATCGCTGGGAAGGCTGGGGTGAGCAGCTGGAGAATAGGAAGGGTAGAAGGAGGGTAAAGTGTTCTGGGGCTCCACAGGCAGAAGGGACGGTGTGCGGGAGGTGTTGGGCTGGCTGACTGGAGGGATGAATGTGGAGTTAGCATTGATGGGAGGAGGATTCATCCCTCCTTCTGGAATAAAGGGGAAACCAAAGTTTTGTGTTAGGTGTTGGTCAGGAATCAGGTTGTTGTCACTAGGAACCTGAGCACTATCTGCCATAAAGCGAACGATAGTGCTGCGTCGTGCCTCTCCTCCAGACTGTGGTCTGCCCAGCAGAGGCAGGTGGCCCTCAGGCTCGAAGGGGTTGCTCTGTCTCAGAGTACCTGATCGAGGCCGGTCACCAGGTCTCAGCTTGGTGGGCTGAGTATCTCGGGCGATGTGGCGGGAGTGCTGGCTAACAGCAGTGGGTGGTCTGGAGGGGGCAGAGGAGCGGCCTGGCTCAGAGCTGCTGTGTGGGGTTGGAGGGTGGGGGAGACCTGTGCGCACACCTGGGCCTCCATGCATACTACTGCTGACCTGAGAAATATGGCCCTTGTTGCCCTCTCCAATCCGCATAGCTGGGGCCTTCTGTGTCTGGGGCACGCTGGGGCTGGAGGCCTTGGCCTGTATGTCTCCTGAAGAGCTTCCAGGCACACAGCTGTACTCCATGCTGACTGGGGGACAGCACTGCATTGCTCGCTGGTGGTTGCTCTGCTCAGGAAGGTGGGGGGAAAGGAGGCTTTGCATGAAACTCTGGTGACAACCTTCTTGCTCCCGGGGGAGGCTAACCTGTAGTCCCTGTGAGCCGGGATGAGCTGCACTGTAGCGGTTCCTGCCATCTGCTGGAGGGCCAACACCCATCCTGAATCCGCCCTGCTGCTGCCCCTGAGGGCCCCTCTGGGAGGATGGCACTGACTTAGGGGTCATGTCACTCCCACGAGACACCTGAACATCAAAACCACCCAGTTGATGTGCTCCTCCTCCCATCACCTTGAATGGCGGACACTCTGAGACCCGCTGAACATCAGCGGATCCCGGATGGTCAGAGGGCAGGCGGTTCTGCGGGTTGTGTGCAATGTTGGCCTTCCCTCGCGATGTGTCCAGGTAACCGCGGAGGTCTGGCTGCTCCTGTGTGGCACCGCGGCCAGGCTGAAGGTGGAGACCCATGCGCTGCTGCTGTTCACCACTGGTGGAACTTTTACCGATGAGTGCCTCTGCGGAGTAGCTGGAAACGCGGTGACGTTCCTGCCGTGATGGAGCACAGGCCAGGTCAGACGAACGGGACACGGGATTGCTGGGAGGAGGGATGAGCTGCTGCTCCAGAGTCCGAGTGCTCATCATCCTCTGCATAGCGTTATGGTCTTGACCAGGCTGAGGGAGAGAAAAAGTCAAAAATGTTTCAAACAAAAGTCTTACTAATTTAAAATCAATATAATCAATCTTCATCAACATTTTTTCCTGACAGTTCTCAGACATTTATAGATAAACACTACTTTTTTACAACTGGCAAGATATTACAAGTGCTTTTCGCTTTAAATAACTTAGGCTACAATCTTGAATTTTCATTCCTCTGTCTTAACTGCGGCTATGGGGGCAGGGCTGCTTTTTCACTGCAAGGCCGAGGACAGAAAAAAGCTCCCAGGCAAGCATTTTGTTTTTAGGATTCTTTTTGCTGTGGCAGTGTAAATGTGGTCTGCTGCGGTGGTTTGCTACAACTACGTCTTTGTAATTTACCAACCAGTTCTAAAAAACACCAGCATAACAGTTTCAACCTTTTCTTTTTTTTTAAGATGAGTTTTTTGGGCATTTTCGAGTCTTTATTTTGACAGGACAGCTGAAGACATGAAAGGGGAGCGAGAGGGGGGAATGACATATAGCAAAGGGCCGCCAGTCAGGGTCAAACCCGCTGCGTCGAGGAGTAAACCTCTGTATATGGGCGCCCGAACCTCAACCGAGCTATAACAGTTTTAACTTTGTTTACCCATGCGCTGACAGATATCTCACACCTGATGTAGTGACTATTGGGGTTGTTCTTAAATCATGTAATCATAATTAATACCGTAAGTAATTGGAAATGGCCCTCACAAGTTCCTAGTATTTTGTATTTGCTACATACGCACTCCACCAGTTATTGCAATTAGGTTGTGAACAGCCAATTTTCGATATGGTTTAAATGGTAAATAAAAATCAATTGAGAACTTTGCTGATAAGTTGGTTCCACAATTAATTGTTTATCAAATATTATCACTGAAAAGGCCGGTTCAATAAAAAAATATACAGAGACAAGATCAACCTAGGTACCACAAGTGGCACCGTACCGTGATTCCAATCTTATTAAATCTGACACTGTCATAGTATGTACCTTGAGGTGCTCCTGCTGCGCCAGGTGGCTGCTGTGGTGGGTCCTGGATCCTGCTGCCTGGGCTTCACAGCTCTTCTCCTGGTGTCTAAAGTGCTGCTGCTGCTGGATCTGTTGCTGTAGATGCTGCTGGTGTCTGGAGTGAGAGCTCTGCTGCTGCTGTAACTGCTGCTGCTGCTGTTGGTGTTGTTGATGCTGCGCCTGTGGCTGCTGTTGATGCGTTTGCTGTTGGTGCTGTTGGGGATGAGACTGTTGGTGTTGTGTTGGCTGTTGATGCTGTTGTGATTGTTGGTGTGACTGTTGTTGATGCTGCTGTGTGTGCTGTTGATGCTGTGTCTGTTGTTGTTGTTGTTGTTGATGTGAGTGCTGCTGCTGCTGAACTCCAGACTTCTCCAAGTGGTGCTGCTTCTGTTGCAGGCCAGCAGATGAACCAGTTTGACTGCCTCTGACAAGCCCCCGCTTCTTCTGCACATGCTGCTGCTGCTCCTGCTGCTGCTGCTGCTGAAGCGCCCTCTGGTGTAGTGAGTGGCGCTGTGCAGGGTCAGGCTGTGTCAGGTGGTGTTGCAAATGATACATATGGTGTCTCTGCTGCTCTTGCTGCTGCTGTTTCATGTAAATGTTTCCTCCCAGGTGCTGGCCAGGCTGGGTTGCAGCATGCTGTGAATGACCCTGGGGCAGATGAAGCACAACTGGCTGGTTCTGCTCAGGGGGTCCCTGAGGAGGGCAGTGGCCATCCGTGGGCCGAACTATCGGGCTCATGAAAGAGTTTGTGGAGAAGAGGGGGCCTCCACTTTCTGAATTAATCCTTGTCATGACAGCTGAGGACGTGGGGGGCAGCTGTCCCACCATCATCTGGCTGTGGTCTGGTGCTTTCACGTCCATATGGCTAACAGTGGTAGCTGATGGAGGGCAAGGCTTGGGCCGTTTTCCAGTGTTTAGCATCACCTCCTCCTGGGCCTGCCGCTTGGAGATGATCTTCACTTGTCGCTCACCTACACCAACCCCAGCCTGAGCCCTCATTAACGCAGTCTTTAAGGGGGTGTACTCATTCAGTTGGGCTGCACCTGAGCAGGGCGAGAGGGCATTGTTTGGGGGTTGGGATATGTGGGCTGAGGTCCCTACAGGTGAGGGAACTGAGCCCTGTTGGCCAACAAGACTGGGAGAGCCAGGGTAGGGTTGCTGACTGGAGCTGGGCCTGATCAGGTTGTTGACGCTGAGGCTAGCCACAGTGCCACTCTGGGATGAGCTCTGAGACTGGACCTGGGTCAGAGACTGGGAGTATGACATGTTTTGTGGATGTCTGCTTCCATTGGGCCCCTCCACAGCATGTCCTCTGACAGATACCTGGACAGTGGGTTTAACCGTTACTGTGTCCATGGGTTTAGTCACTTTTGCCTGCTGTCCAGTTGCGCCCCTTTCTTTACTGCTGGACATTGCTGGGGTTTTGGGGGGCTCCCATGCTCCTGCAGTGGGGTTTGTTGAAGCAGTGTTAATAGTGCAGCTTCCACTCCGCCTTCCTGGACTGTCCTGTTCTAGCATGGCCAAGGCCAGCATTTCTGCCTGCTCCGAGGTGAATGTATATGTTCCAAAGGAGCCAGATGACGCACCAATAGTGTGGCCCTGGGGAAGCATGGATGCCACAGAGAACCCTCTGCCTCCCCCTGCCCCTGAAGACATGGGAGAATCTGTCTGTCTGCTAGATGTCATAGGGTGCTCTATAGTTTGATCGTCAAGGTTAGTGTACACCTGTTGAGATAGGGCAGAATCCTTTCTATAAGGAGTGCCAGAAGTCGCTGCCACTAAGCCGTCTTTATCTGCTGCTGTGGAGTGTCTCTCTACCTGAGCTTCCCTGTCTCTTCTAGGGGGATGGGCTGGTTTGACATCAGCGGGATGGCAGGGGGAGAGGTTGGGCATATTCACATCAGTCTGCTGTGTTGGAGCTCTACTGGTTGTGACCCTTTTCCTAAACTCTGAACTTGTTGTAGGGGCTGTGATAGAGCTGTGTGATGCAGAAAAGGTTGCCGCAGGTGATGAGAGTCCTACAGTTGTGTACACCAAGGGTGACGTGGTGGGCTGAGACTGAGGTTTATTACAGGGCAGAGGATCTTGGGTATTAGATACCTGGGGACGACATACTGAAGTTGGTTGTGTCGCCTGATGTGAAGATACTGGTGCAGTTGCTGGGATACTGCTGGTGTAGACTGGGGTCAGACATGCAGTAGAAACAGCGGTGGAGGTGTACAGAGTCTCAGTGGCGCCTGCAGAGCTGACCACAGATTTGCTCTGTTTCGAAACAGCAGTGGTGGCGGCAGCAGCAGCAGCAGCAGCAGCTGACTTACTCTGTGTTGTGCTAGTCCCTGCACTGGTGTTTGACTGTTTAACCTCTGGAACTGGGAGTTTGGTTACAGTTGAGTTGTTGCCAGAAACTACAGCTGGTTTACTCTCAATGGCCACAGGTGCACTAACTGTTGGCTTGACCGATGTGGCATTAACAGTTGGAACTGAAATTGCCACACCACTAGTGTTAGTATGACTGAATACAACATCAGTCTGAGTTGCACTGACAGAGCTTTTGCTCTGTGGCTGGGACGGACTAAATACAGGTGACTCACAAGATGACTTACTAGATGAACTACACACAATCATCATCTGAGTATTTTGTGTAGAGGTGACATTCCCTACAGCTTCACTACAAGCTGTAGTTGTGACAGCTGTGGTACAAGTAGGGGGAATGTCTGTGACCTTTACAGTCGAGGACTGTAAAACTTGACACACTGAAACTTGAACCGTCTCTCCTGCAGCCACCACTGGCTTGGCTGAAACAGCAACAGCAGGCGGTGCCTGACCGAGCTCTTTTTTCTTGGCTGGTTTAGTCCTTTTAGTTGTTGCCCTCTTTGTATTTAAAGTTGTGCGAAGCCTCTTTCCTGGAGGTATAGAGGCATTAACCATCAGCCCTGATTTGACTGGGTTCAAACAAGGGACCTGTAGCTGCCGGGCAGGTAGAGCAAGTGTGGTGCCAGGGACGGATGCTGGAGCAGGAGGCTGCTTCTGCTGGACTACTGATGATGGAGCAGCTGGAGGCTGACCATTGTTCTGGCTAGAAATGGTAAGTGGAAGGCCCTGAGAGATGCTCTGATTGAGACTGCTGAGTGCACCTAAACTGTTGAGGGCCACATTAGTAGTTGGTTCTTCAGTTGTGGTGGGCTGGACCAGCTGGAGTGTACTCTGGCCAGCCTGGGAGCTGGATTTGTCAGAGGTCTTCATGGGCTGCAAGGCAAACACCTGGCCGTTCACTGTGATAGTCTGTGGGGTTGGAGGAACAGGTGGGGAAGAGGAGGCCTGAGTGACCTGAAGGGGATGGTTCATATGAGGCTGAACAGGGCGTGGGAGAATGTGCACCAGCTGCTTTCCCCCAACACTCTGTAAGGAAGTAGCAGATGTTGAACTGCTGGCTGTTGGTATTTGAGTAGACACAACAGGTACTGCAGTGGGCACAGCAGCAGGCACCATGCCAACCTGAGGATTCTGAGGGGCAGGTGCAACCTGATTGGGTGCCTGGATGATTACAATATGCTGACACGGTGTCTGATTGGTTATTTCCTCCCTTAAAACTGACTGGGTTGGGCAAGAACTGGCCTGCTGCAGGATGACCACACTTGGGTTGTTGGTGTTCTGTGGTGCTGTTACACCTGAGGCTGTCCCTCCAGTTGTGTTGACCTGCAGCACCTGCATGGTCTGAAGGAGGGGCAGCACAGTGGCCTGTGGCTGGGGCACCAGTGCTGGCTGAGCAATGGGCTGAGGCTGAGATATGAGGGCTGTCGGTGGATGGGAAACCAATGCTGCTGGTTGAAGTACAGCAGGCTGGGGCTGCGATGGCACGGCTGCAGGGTGGGCCACCACACCTGGTTGGGGTACTATGGCTGAATGGGCGAGAACAGCACACTGTGGTTGGGGGGCTAGAACAGGCTGAGGCTGTGCCTGGTTCAGGATTGCTGGCCGTAGCTGGGGTGCTCTTTGAAAGGGCTGCGCTTGAATGTGGGCTGTAATGGGTGCTTGCTGTACAGGCACGTGTGGTTGCATTTGTATTTGAATGGGCTGAACAGAGGGTTTGTTGCCCATTGGGCACAGAGTCACCTGCTGGACAGCCTGGGTGGTATTGATGACCTCTGGGGTGGGGAGACTCTGACAGACTGGCTGCACTGTGTTCCCTGCCATCTGCAGCGTTGTCCAGGTAGTCTGTGTGCTGCCTGCAGCCCCAGCCCTAAGAAGGGCTTGGCTGTTGGGGATAGCAGTGTAACTTACAGTCCTAATAGCAGGGTCCTGTGTGACCCAAGAGCAAACCTCTGATGCTGCTGCTCTGCATGTGGCTATAGCCTGGGTAAGTGTGGTGAGATTGGACATGGGCTGAGCTGGGCTTTCAGTGGAGAGCTGTGAGGCTGAGGTGGCTGCTATGGTGAGGGTCGGGACTGGGGCGGCAGGCTGCGGTTGTTGGGACAGGGCTGTGGTGGCTGCAGGGATCTGGAGGGTGATGTAAGACACAGAGGGTGGCAGACTGGTGGCTGCAGTCGGTGTCTCGACCACACACTGCTCTATCATTCTCAGGCCTGGTGTAGACTGGATGGGTGTGGCGGTTGACCCAGGGAGAAGTGCAGGGGTGGATGAGGAGGTATTAACTTGCAGCAGTGCTCCATTAACCCTCAACCTAGCAGTGACTTCAGGAGGCTGAAGCATTAATGTTTCAGAAGGTTGTTTCTCTGGGCTACTCTCCTTCCCTGCTGGGCACATCACATTGCCATTGGAATAGACGATGATCCCCTTTGGGAGTTGGTGAGTGGGGGTCACCTTTGCCACTTTGGTGCAATGCTGCTTGGCCCTCCAGTGAACTGTGGGGTCTTCTAGAATGTTAATATCATGGGCTTTGAGGAGCTCGATGTAGTGAGCACTCTCCCTCCTCAGCTCCTCCATCTGACGCCGCAGCCGACGGATCTCCTCCGCTGCACAGAGACCAAGCACACATATAATCAATCAAGCGTACTTAGTCTTACTGTACGATTCCAAGTGCATAAAATGTATAGTCACATTTTCATAATTTCAACTATGAGAAAATCAAGGTGTGCACTACTGCAAAAAACATGTGTGAGGTGTACTTATTTTACCTTGGACTTTATCACCTCCTTCCAGAAGAAATGTATCATTTTGTTTCTTCAGTTCAGTGATGTAGCGAACGGCCTGGTCCAAGATCATGATCTTACTCTATAGATGATCGGATAAAGGTTTAATATTAAAACACAACCCAACAATCTGTACAAACACTAATTTGGCCATAACATGTTACAGAGGACGCAAAACAATAATGCCAGCTTGTCTCTTACCTGTTTCAGTGCCTGGGAACAGGGCAGAAGATTACCAATGCGGTTAATCCCAGCATTAATCTTCTCTTTTCTGTGTCTCTCAACTATATAGAGAAGAGACTCAACTTTAATGTCCAGTTATATTTATAGTTACCACCAAATAAAGAAACCCTCCACAGTAAATATATGTTCACTATTAAGCAGCAAGGTTTGAAAAGAAGCATAACAGGAGATAGTATTTCACCTGCATTGTGTGATTCTTTGTTTTTCTTCTTTCTGCAAAATACAAATACATTACAACTATGTACATAGTGTGCCTCTATTGGTAATTTGGTAACAATAAAGAGCAGATATCTCAAACATCCTTACTTGGGTTTACGACCGGGTGTCTGAGATTCAGTCATCTCTGGCATTATGTCCTTACAGTTATAAGGTACCAGTCAAAAAATTAACAGCTGGACCTTAAATCCCTTCCGTGCCCATCCTGCAGTGAACACACAAAACATCCGGACAGACTATGCATTTTAAATAAGTATGATGACACGACGAACACCAAAGAGAGAAACATTCAGATGCAATTATCCAGCAGTAATGTTGTAATATAATTTGGTACAGCAAAATATATCAAATCAAAAGACATTGCTAAGATAGACTGAGCTTCTACAACTAGATGCTAACCCAGCTTTACAGCTAACCTAAACTCATTTACATGCATATTACAGCATCATTACAACATGTTTAACGAATTGCACTCACAGCTGTGAGTCCTGGTTTACGTTGTTGACATCAAGTGATTTTCAGATTATTATCCCGTCATTTAACCAACAAAAAACTAACGTTAGCAACCTGAACAATTACCTATTCAGCTAGCTTTCTGCTAGCTAGCTAGCTGGCTAATAGCTAGCTTACTTTACCGTTACGGACATAATTATAAAGCAAATTAATGGCGGATTTTTTCGCGTCCCTGGTGATAAAAGGCTGCTAATGGATGGTGGTTTCCACTAACCTCTAGCCTCGGCATTTTTGGGGACTATCTGTCGCTGCAAGTACTTTGAGATTGGAGGCTAACTGTTGGTTAGCAGAGCATTAAACTCAACTCATTACTCAAAACAATCTAGATACACCTAGCTTGTGCAGAAAGGGGAGGGCTCTGGGAGAGCTGGCAGCCAATAGTATTCCAGATGTGGGAAGTTTCAGCCAATCACGACGTATAAAAGGGCATCCAGGGACGAATGCACCTAGACATTTTTCTATGCAGTAAGTGTTTTTAAATGAATTTTCAATTATAATTATATAATTTGGCTAATAATTCAACATGTTAATGAAACAGAATAATACAATTAGCAACACATTTACTGCAAATAGTAATCCTTTATTTAGACGTTAAAAAGTCTTACAATATAGAGCTCCAGAAAAGATAAAATTCTTCAAAGAAAGGAAAAAACATGCTTATACTACAGTAGAGAGGACGCAACTCTCATTGCATGCAGAGGGGACAGAGCTTCCTCTGGGTAAAACACAGTTGAAGAGACCATACCAAAACTTTAGCTGAGCTTCCATACCTAAGGGTGTTTAACAGAAGCTGAGGCAGGTAGTTAAAAAAGACCAATTCTGAAAGGTGTTTAAGGTAAGATGTCTCAAAACACTTCCATGTGTTTAGAGACACACATCCTCCCACACCTTTATACTACTGACAATAATGCCCATATCCAATCCCAAACAGCCAATATTTTGTTATTCAAAACATCCCACAAGATGTGGTGTGCCTTCCTCAGAAACACATTCAATACAATATTTTGTCATTTTCATTCTTTAATGTTTTCACTCTTAGTAGTAAACCCAGGAGAACCTCTGAACCATTTGCCATTTTAATGTAAAAAATAACAGTTGAAGGGTAATTAAATTAACAGGCTGGAAAATAAAGTTATTCAGAAATTATGTGTGATGACCACATTTTCCCACCACCTCAAAACAGTTCAGCTTTCTTTACGTCAGAACCGAGGGGATACATTTCTGCTTTTCCCCTCTGGACATGACATATCAGCAAGCTGGTCAGACTTATTTCCCATAAATCCCAGGGTTCGGTGGTGAGGGAATAGAGTTGTGACCTTTCCATGTAACAACTCAAAGCATCATTCCAAGCTGACCAACTGTTACTTGTGTGTGGCTGTGATGATCTTTCAAACACTTTTACAGCTTTAAACCAGCTTTTAAACAAGTTTTCTTTTGCTCAACAGTATAACTATGTCCCCATTAGCCTTATAACCGCATAAAAACAACTCAAACACAAACAGTATGACTTGCAGTCACCACACCCTCCCCTAAGTCTAAAACTGTCTGAAGTTGGCAACTTTGTCAATCGGAGCACTTTTGGATACTGAGCTTTTTCTCATTTTCAATTATCTGTATGAGGAGAGGGGAGCAATATAATATGCAAAAATCAAAGGGGACTCCTTTGCAAAATAAATGCAGCTTTTTTTGTACTTTAAATTTGTTTTCTCTTTTTAGCGTCCTTTGAAGAAAGTGTTTAATGTGTCGACCCTGGGGCATTTGTCACAGTTCTGTTTCTGTAGAGGCGGGCACATGTGTGCTCTTTCCAAACGCTGTGCCCCTACTCTGCCTTCTGAAGCTCTCCGGTGGGCGGTGCACATGGGCTGCGCAGACTCTTCTGCAACACATGGGCATCTGCGGGCTCTATCCTCTTGTAGTAATTCTTTTTTGTTTCGATGATCTCAAAGCCAAACTTCTGGTAAAAGTGAATGGCCGACTCATTGCTGATCTGCACATGACTGTGGAGAGGGAAATAAGTAATTTAGTTAGTGGTAGAAAAGTTTGAAGAATTGCTCAAAAAGTAACAATGGAATTAATTGATGTGTTTACACTACGGCGGAAAGACTCGATCGGTTTAAGTAAAGTATCTAATTCATTTATACTGTAAATAAGTGTTTGTAGAATCAGCCAAAGCTGCAATGACATTTCCTCATACACCTTCTCAAATTGGACACTTACAGGTAAATGTTGTCAAAAGTGCCATCCTTCTCACAGATGTTTAGCACATGATTCAGCATCTTTGTACCTGGAGAAAAAGACAAAGGCAAAGTTGGGAAACACAAGATCACAAGGTGCACTGCAGCGTCTTTTAGAGATGCAGAAATCCTTACCAATTCCAAGTCTACGATAGGGTGCTAGACAGCCGAGCGTCATGATGTACAGTCTCTTCTGGTTCTGAGAGTGGTCCACTCTGCAGCACACAGCACCCACTGCAATGTCATTGAAGTATGCTGCAAGACAAAGTGGCAAGACTGAAACAGCACCGACAGACAGGGAATCCTTCATTTCTTCTAACTTAAAGGAGTAATGATTGCTAGACGGGGAAATGTAAAGGTTTTCATAACAACGTAATTTGATTAGGTCTATAATTGGCTGTGTATTGGAGTACTTTTTCTACTTCATGTATGGAAACCAAGCCGTTAAAGAATGCTTCTCATCCATGTGGTTATTAAATAACACTGACCAAGGACTGAATCCTGCAAGTGATTTCACTTTCTAATCTTTCACTGCCACCAGAAATGCATTTGCTGCATGCTTTAAAAAAATGTTTTGAAGTTATTAGGGAGTAAGTTACATGAGTGATGTTTCTTACCTAGCTTTGCAAGCTCTCCAACTTCCAGTACATCTTTGTAAAACTTGTCGTTGTAACTGACAGGGAAGATGACCTGGTTCAGGCGTTTCAGCTGCTTAATGTTGTGGGGCGTAACATCCCCCAGCTCGATCCGGCTACTGGAACAAGAGCAAAACGGTCAAATGGCTGACAACGGGTACACTGTTATATTTAGGATAATTTGACTCAAATGCAATTGGTAACTTTGAGACCGAGACTGCTGAGTGCTTAACATCTTTTTCAAAACCAACCGCTTGAATGCAGTTACTTATTACTTAAGTCAATCAACAGCAATGTTAAGTAATTTGTTGAACATGGCTGAACATTATCAAGCTGCAGATGATCGGCAGGAGGATTGTTAATTTTATTATTTGTGAAGCTGCAGCCTCTAGGTAAAATGAATCCCCACAGTCCAATCAAATGACAACCAATCCAAATGTGGTGGAAGCTGTGCCACAATGACATACAAATGTCACAAAGCACAATGGGATGTCTCACACACAGTATTTCCTTGCCAGACACAATCCACTGTTTCAACATAACATAAATACCTAGCCAATCATTTTGATATTCTTGCCTTATATTTATTAAGAAATGGATATGGTACCTGCTAAAATCAAGAGTCAAGATAACCTGGGAATATGTGTTATAGTGATTTAGTAAGTAATCCAAACACAACTCTTCAGCTCTCATAGTTGAGGGGTCCACCGTGGTATTTATAGGATACTACACATCCAAAAAACAGCTGCTGGTCACGTGCTTTGTTTAGCAAGATACAGTACCAGCAACATCCGTCCAAACTTCAAACGGTCTCTGAAATCCTATCTGAACATTTGAACACAGTTGAGCGTTAATCGCCCGGGTGTTATCTGAGAAACCACACCGTAGCCAAAAAACTGTTACAACGTCGAGCATCACTTTGACATGTCAAGTTACACTGAGCAAGCTGGAACACAGTCTGAAGTGGATATCGGGTGTAACGTTTTCACGGGGTTGACCAACATCTCAGTGTGCCAGTAACTTGTCTAGTCAATTTCTTAACTGACTTGGCTACCTTACTGCAGCTGAAGTTCAGTTGAGCTCGTTGTCGACTTTATCGCGAACATACACATTACTTGATATCTAGGTCTGTCTGTTGAAGCGGGTTTACTGACTCAGCTTCCCAGTTAGCATCTAGCTAGTTAGCTCCGTTTGTTAGCGACCTAAACGAACCGACAAGCGGCTTAAGTTAACGGGAATATCCGTGACAGAACTGTTTCGGTAACGGAGCTGTCGCTTGTAATTTTTGTCCTACACCTAAATAAAAGTAGCTTAGCAAGCTAGCTAGCCTAGCCGTCTCCTCCCCTTGTAGAAAAAAAGACAAGAAAAACTTTACTCTTGCTAAGCTACTTATTCGTGACTCAGAAGCTTACACTCACCCTTTCATTGTAAACAGATAATATCCCTTATATTCGACGAGGCTGAACTTTAGAGTTGTTTTGGGTAAAAAAGAGGGATTTTGACAGAGTTAGGGTCGGGGATGCTTCCCGTTTTACCCTCCACATGTAGCTAGCTAGTTGCGGTGGTTGCAGTTAGCTTAGCCGCCGCACTCCTTCCACGACTGTGTGGAGACTGTCAACCCTGACCCCCGCATGCGCACAATCACTTCTGTAAATTGTTTGAAGGATATTGAGTCCCTGAGTTTGTTCTTTCAGGATATATATATACTGTGTCCGTCAAGCAAGAGGTGAGCTTTGTTTATTTGCATTAAATATAATGCATCCATGGTTACATTAAATCATGTTAAATCAACCATACAGGATCATTTTGATAGTCCCGTGTTTATGTTGACGTCAAATTTGAAAAGAGAAGGTTAGATTTAGCTGGGCCATGGTTGGGAATAAGATCTGACAATCATAGCAAACGAGACGGGATTTGCTAATACATCCATGGGGATTTGTCATGGATGTATTATTTCTTTAACAAAGATTATTAACGGGATTTGTAGGAAACCTGAGAAGAAGCACAGCCTGTGAGGCTATATTCAGGGCATACATACCCTCTTAACATGTACAACCAGTTTAACCAAAGATCCTAAAAACCGTCTCAGGTACAACTACATTTTGAAGCTGTTTCAGTAGTTGTGCTATTTAATTATCTTTTAAAGGCAACTGCTTTTTGATACACTATCACGAAAACAAAATATAAACCTTGCCTTACATACATAACCAATAGCAGACATAGCGAGAAACAACACATATAACATCAATAAATACAATTCATGAATATAGAACATTTATCGCCACATTTTAGATTGTTGTGTGTGTGCCAGAGAGAGAGAGAGAGAGAGAGAGAGAGAGAGAGAGAGAGAGAGAGAGAGAGAGAGAGAGAGAGAGAGAGAGAGAGATACTTATTTATGATTCTAATTCGTGATAACGCCTCCATTTTGGCTCAAACTTTGCTGTAAAGATCTTCTGCACATAAGAGATAGGCTCCTCGCTCAGAATTAGTCTCAGTACTTTATCCCCGGAGGTTACATTACAGTTGCACCCATTCTTGAATAGAAATATATAGATAAATTAGAAGAAAAATAGAAATAAAAAATATGTATGTGAAATATGTACATACTACAATATATAACAACAATATATAGAAAAATAGAAATAAGAAATACATTAATAATACAAATAATAAATAATAATAATCTATGATTAAGTGTGTTAAAATGTAAGTATAAATAAGAATATTAGTTGAAATGTACAATACAAATGCTGTATGAATATATGAGTGTAAATTAATGTTCAGTCTAAAAAATATAATCTTAATTACAGCCTGCCAGCAGGACCCATAGAATGTATGTAAAGAGCAGGACCACTAACTACATATTTTTTGTGTATACACTTTTACTGATGGTCTTATAAGTTGATGGTATTTTGACTTAGTTTATACAAGAAAAAATACTCAAATGTTATTCTTGCTCATGCTGTAGACGAAAATTAATCTGGAGGGATCGATCACCAACGTTCACCACGTGTAAACTCTTTGCGGTAGTCCCGGGGGCGGGTATTTATTTCCATAGGATGGCAAAGGCATGTCCTGCCCTACTCTGCCTTTCTCTGCCTCTGATTGGCTTACCTTGTCATTCTTACACTAACCCTAACCAATCCCACTCTTCTTACCTAAATCTAACCAACCCACACGGAGCAGGCAACGAGTACTAGCCAACCAGAGAGAGAGAGAGTAGGGTGGGTCATGCCTTCGCCATCCTAGCAGCCTTGGAATACAAATTTAGCGGATCCAAAATGGCGGCAGTTGCAGGGGCCCAGCAGTAAAACCGAGCAGCGAGTGAATGAAGTCAGCTGATCTCTGTCTGCTGTCACGCACCGCAGCACCCATCGTTTCTCTCTCGAGGCAAGACAGTAAACCACCACTTCACAACCAGACGGTAACTATTATACCATTATTATTATTTAACTGTGTTCTCGATATTATAAACTGGCATTGTCTTTGCTGTGTGTTGATAATGTAATGTAGATAACCCGTTGCGTCAAAACGGTAGAGCCAGCAATTTCCAGCCAGGCCGAGCAGTCTGCTATCGTTTTCATAACACCACCGAATAACCTACGAAGCTACCTGCCGTTGTTTTCAGTGCTAAAACAAAGTGGGATTGAGTAGAAATGACAGCCATACCTCAATGCAGGTATGATTTATCTGCCTGCATTGAGGCCAATATTGAGGCCAATTTCAAAGCATATACGTTATACCATGTAGCCTACAGGCCACCAGGCCATTGCCATGCCATTTTATCTTGACTATTGTCATTTGGTTCTACATTAAAACAATATAATTTAGCTGCGATCAGCTACCTGCATTTAAGGAGTTTGCAATTAACATCGGTGTGTCAGGGTGTCTTGCGTGGTCATCTCACTTACATGTAACATTTCTGAGCCTATTTTGGCGCAGACACCAATACATGGATCTTCTCAGTGTTGTTAACCCGCTTTCCTTTAGATAATACAGGTACAGTAAACTTGTCTCTGCTTGGGTTACAAGCTATGTTTCACAGTTGACCATTACCAATTTTCTTCTCTGTGTACTATCCATCACAAATTAGCCAACATAACATCTAAGGGTCAGCAGTATAATAATAAAAGGTACGATTATCTTTAGCATGCTTATTTTCTATGGAGGACTGTAGTCAGGGGGGAGAATTTCTACAGTGTGTCCACACACAGTCATAATTTGTACTTCCCAGTTTTGCACCATTCTAGTTTTCCACTTCCCTAAAGAGAGTCATGTGCCAGGATCATATGATCATACAATGTCCGTTATTGTAGCCAGGATTTTTTTTTTTACAAGATAACTTGGCCTTACTGCTTGTAAAGAGGCTTGTAACAAATATTGTGATATGGTCATAACATATTTTTTAAAGGTTTACATGTGAATCTAGTTGGATTTGTAGTATTTGAATTATTCAAGCAGGTAGATAGTTGTCTGATCTTATTTGAATGAATCATCAGAACAGCAGACCTTCTCTTCCCACTGTATGCTCCTGTTTGGTGGTTCTTTAAAAAACATCAGGTTGGGGCGACCTCTAGCTCACCCAGTAAGAGCGTGTGCCCCATCCGACCTGTGGCCCTTTGCTTTGTGTCATCCCCCATCTCTCTCCCACCTTTCCTGTCTATCCACTGTCACTCTGAAATGAAGGGGGAAAAGCCCCCCCCCCCCAAAAAAAAACAACAACAACAACAAACAAACATCAGTTAGCATTGATAAGTCAATCTGTAAATATTTAAGGGATGCTCAGTTTGTCTTTGAGATGGGAAACACAGAATTACCAATTGAAATCAAGCAAATATTATATGTTGTTGGTCTCTTTTTTTTTTCATAAAAAAATGATGTGCTGGAAGAACAGAGGGAAGCCTTTTTTAGGTGTCATTCTTGTAATTCCTGCATTGACCCATTGGTGGAGCTGCTATTTTCCTGCACAGATGGGTTAAGCTGCCTAGCGTAAACAGGAAGATCTGTACATCAGTGGGAAGGACAAGAAAAGGGCATTGGTTGTAGAGTACTGTATGTGTGATATGATTGTCAGATAGACAATGAGAAATAGCAAATATAAGTAGTATGAGCATGTTGACTGGATCTGCTGTGTGCGTGTGGTGCACACATTCTATTGCAGATTCTCTGTAATGTGTGCAGAGCATCTGCAGTCGGGGATGGGTTTATGTCACGACTGATGACAGCTTGTGTTTGTGTTACTCCTGCGTGTAGCCAAAGTGAGTCAGGATAGTATCTAGCAGATAGGCTATGTGATGTGAAAGACAGAAAAATATTAATATGAGACAGGAACATTGAATGCAAAGATGCACCCTTGGGAGACGTTTGTCAGCCTGTATAAAGGAGCATGTTTACATACATTTCCTGCCTGTCTGTGCGCATGTGAAGGAAAAACCGAGGAACATGCTGCTCTGTGGCATTCTCCTCTAATATTAGCCTAACACTGTACTAGTGCACCTGAAGCGAGTGCAGCCAAGCAGGAGAAGGAGATGAGGGGGGGATCGCCCAGATCAGGCACCGTAATGCTGAGAAATAAAAAGTCGGTAGGTTCCGCTACCAAGGTACCAGAACAGTGCCACGCAAATATATTTCTGCCTTTTATGGTGGAAAAAAATGTATTAGGTGTTCTGAATCTGTTGTGAAAAAGCCATTTTATGTTAAACATCATGCCGAAAATGATGCAGAACGAAGAACTTTACTTTTACACAAATGTTATAACAAACTGTTTTATGTTTGATTTGGCATCAGGATTTAAAGTCGGAAAATGGGATGGACCCTGCGGCATCCAGTCATTGTCCTGCATGGCCAAATCTAGATTTCATTCTCTTCATATTAACCAGTTGGCTCAGTTCTTAAACAGATTGGTAGCACTGTGTGGTCTTAGTTGAAATTAACTGTAACAGCAGTAATCAAAGCACTCTTAATAACAGTTGCTTTATGATTCAACTAATACAATTTCTCAATAATTAAAATGTAGACAGAGGTTATTTTTGTAAGTGACCATTATAGAGGAGAGGATGGCCTCTCCTCCAGTCCTCCTGAATCGTCCCCTTTCCTTCTCTGTTGCCTGATGTCTCCCTCACATTATCCCTCTCCTCTCTGCTCTCCTTCCAGTCAGACTAATAACCGGTGAAGATGGACATGTCCAAGCTGCCCAAGCTCAGGGATGAGGAGAGGGAGAGCGAGTTTGGATTCGTTCATGGAGTCTCTGGACCAGGTTGGCCACCACAAGCGCATCACTATCACGCTCTTTCTCCACTTTGCTCTTATAACAGAACAGAATTACTACAGAACCCTTTAAAACAGACGCAGGCTGCAGGCTCATCTTTACAACAATATTTGAGCTGAGACGGCAAGAAAAAAAGGACAGACTTCTTCTGCTACTGCTTTTTGGCTTCACAGGGTTTGATTGTTTAACTTCTACTCAGTCTGAAAATCAAATAACACGATTTTTTTGACCAAACACCTCGATACTGTAACGATATTGTAGTGTTGACTATTGGTGCTTGGGTGGGTAAAGGCAAATAATAGAACAGTTACAACAGTCTGGTAAGTTCAGAAAAGTACATAACGTTCCTGTAATACAGCCTTTACACTACACTTATGCCATATTACGATATCCAAAATCTAAGATGATATCTAGTCTCATATCACGATATCGATATAATATTGATATATTGCCCAGCTCTAGTCTGATTGTTGACACTTGTTTGCTTGCATAGTGGTGACAGCTACGGCCATGGCAGGAGCAGCTATGTATGAGCTGGTTCGTGTTGGCCACAGTGAGCTGGTGGGAGAGATTATCAGGCTGGAGGGAGACATGGCCACCATCCAGGTCTACGAGGAGACATGTATCCTTTTGACCATTCCCTGCCTTTACTTGATGTCACAGCTTACATATGGTCCCATTGGATGGCTGCTATAAGGTGTACTTTTATTTTAAGCCGTCAGGTTGAGTCAGTCAGGGGCCAAAAATGACACAAGAGGAAAATGTAAGTTTCATATTCTGATATCTAACGGCTCTTTAAAGAATGAGACAATACAAAATAGGAACATTTTTGAATGCAATACAACAAAGGTTCTTTAAAAAAAATCAAAGTACATAATCAAGTAAATATCTTTATTATAAACTGAGAAGGAAGAAGAAAGAAAAAAGAAAAAAAATCTAACCCTAAGATAAGGTCAAACTGGGAAGAGGTAAACAAATAAATAGTAATACAGTTCCTGGTCTGATTTAAAGTGATTTCCTGACTTTTCTGATTTTCAGACTGACTCATGTTCTTGTCTTACACTTGAATGCATTGTAGTACATATGTGAAAGTTAATATTAGAAATAGTTTTTCCTGAGCTTGAATCCAGCCGGCGTGTCTGTTGGAGATCCTGTGCTGCGGACAGGAAAACCTCTCTCTGTGGAGTTGGGTCCAGGAATCATGGGGTCCATCTTTGATGGTATCCAGCGACCACTAAAGGACATCAATGACATCACACAAAGCATCTACATCCCCAGAGGTGTGAACATCGGAGCCCTCAACCGAGACCTCAAGTGGGAGTTTTCTCCCGGCAAGAGCCTGCGGGTGTGTGTCTGTGCAGACTTCAAACCTTCAGCTTGACATGTTTAAACGGTCAGATGTATGTCAACTTCCCTTTTTTTTTTAATCACCGTTAGGTTGGCAGTCACATCACAGGAGGAGACATCTATGGCATGGTGTACGAGAACTCCCTCATCAAGCACAAGATCATGCTGCCTCCCAGAAACAGAGGCACTGTGACCTACGTGGCTCCACCTGGAAACTACGACGTCTCCGTGAGTTCACCACACCTCCAGCCACAGCTGTCCAGACTGTTAGACTGTTAGTTGCTTTGTGTTGATGGTGTGTGTCTGCGTCAGGATGTGGTGATGGAGCTGGAGTTTGAGGGGGTGAAGGAGAAATTCACCATGGTGCAGGTGTGGCCTGTCCGACAAGTGCGACCCGTCACAGAGAAGCTGCAGGCCAATCACCCGCTGCTCACTGGACAGAGAGTGCTGGACGCCCTTTTCCCGTAAGTCTTACATCCTCCTTTTTTAACCTTTTCACTCGAGACCTGTTGAAATTGTTTCCCCCATCTGTACTCTCCTCTGTTCTCTGTGTGAAGATGTGTGCAGGGAGGAACCACTGCCATCCCAGGAGCCTTCGGCTGTGGAAAGACTGTCATCTCTCAGTCCCTGTCCAAGTACTCCAACAGTGATGTCATTGTCTACGTAGGCTGCGGGGAGCGTGGTAACGAGATGTCAGAAGTACTGCGAGACTTCCCCGAGGTGGGTAGAGACAGCGGTGGCGTTGTATCCTGACTTGACTGGTGTTCAGAGTGACTGACAGTGTTGTCTGATCAACAGCTGACCATGGAGGTGGACGGGAAGACGGAGAGCATCATGAAGAGAACAGCTCTGGTGGCCAACACCTCCAACATGCCTGTAGCTGCCAGAGAAGCCTCCATTTACACAGGTATATACTCTTTGATCACTTATGTTAAAATAAAGAGTCTCATTCATGCTTGCATGTAGCCTCGCATTGACAGACCTACCTCCACAGCGCCGCGGAGGAGGGTCTGGCGAGTCCACACAGCATTCTCAGATTGGACAGATAGTCTTGCTAGCTGTCTCAATTTACCCTGCAGAGATCTGAGGAGCAGTTAGCCATAGTCCTCATAAATCCACCGGAGTTTAAATTTCCAACACAAAGAAAGCGGAAGGAAACGGAAAATCGGCTGAAAAGACATTCACCCGGCGGTATTTCCGCCGGCACCAGGGCAATCCCGGAAGTGGAACGTTGTGGATATAGACTAGCTTGCATGTAGATTAACACACACGATGAATGCCTACTTACTCAGTTTGTTTTGGCAGGAATCACGCTGTCTGAATACTTCAGAGACATGGGATACAACGTGAGCATGATGGCCGACTCAACCTCCCGTTGGGCCGAGGCTCTCAGGGAGATTTCTGGCCGTCTGGCTGAGATGCCTGCTGGTAAGTCTGGAGTCTTCTGGAGATATTAATAAGAGCTAAGATTCAGGCTCCGGTATTTCTGGCATTTGGTTAATTCCAACTACTGCTGAAATGATTTATCGACAAGTTGATTTGACTAATCGAAATTTAAAATGAAATGAAGCAAAAATGCCAAGTCTTCTTTCATGGTGTGGGTGTTTGTCAGACAAAACAAGTAATTTGAAGACGCCACAAAGTTCTCTGGGAACTTGTGATGGATATTTTACGTACAGTTGTGTTCAGAATAATAGCAGTGTGTTTAAAAAATTGAATAATGCTCAAAATCCTTAGAATAGCTTTTAATTCCATAATATCAATGCATTGGGAACACTGCACATTCAATTCCAAATCATGACATGACCAAAATTGATCAAGTTTGTGTTATACCTTTTACAGAAAGTGAAGAAAAAGGAATATTAGGCTGTTCAAAAAAAATTGCAGTATTTGCATTTTTCTTTACAAACTCAAAGATTTACTGTATAAACTGAAAAATGGGTAATTTCAAAGGCATTTCCTCTTCAGCATAAGACAACATGACCTCTTCAAGTATTTTGATGTATTGAAACTGATCCATGATCCCTGGTATGCGATAAATAGGCCAAACACCACAGTATGAGAAACATTCCCATAACATAATTTTTGCACCAACATGCTTTACTGGCTTCACAGTGTACTGTGGCTTGAATTCAGCGCATGGGGGTCGTCGGACAAACTGTCTGCGGCCCCTAGACCCAAAAAGAACAATTTTGCTCTCATCAGTCCACAGAATGTTGCGCCATTTCTCCTTTGGCCAGTCAATGTGTCCTTTGGCCAATTTCAACCTATTCAGTACATGTCTTTTTTTCAGCAATGGGACTTAGCGGGGGCTTCTAGCTGATAGCTTTGCTTCACATAGCCTTCTTCTGATCGTAACAGTACTCACAGGTAACTTTAAGTCTTCTTTGATTTTTCCTGGAGCTGATCATTGGTTGAGCCTTTGCCATTTTGGCTATTCTTCGATCCATTCGAATGTCTGGAATGACCCATTTTGCTGTGTGAAATGCACTATAACCAGCATGCACAACATTTGCTTCCTTCCTTCCTTAAATATGGGCCATAATTGACACCTGTTTCTTCACAGAATCAATCACCTCACTAAGTGAACACAACACTGTTATTGTGAACAGATTCAATTACACAGAATGAGCAGCATGCATGTCATGACTGGTTGGGTCTGTTGGTTTTACAACACTTCCTAGTAAATTATTTTAAATTATGTGGAAATATTACTTCTACCAAAAAAATTGATTTATGAGGTTAGTGATGTTGGACTGCTATTATTTTGAACACAACTGTATATTTAGTGTGTGCAATTTATAGACTAAACCATGAATCAAGAAAATAATCTATGGATTTATCAATATTGAAAATAGTATCCAGCTGGGCTTTAGATGCAGTGCGATAAAATGTATACTAAAAGGCACAATGCTTTTGCCTTCTTCTAAATTGTATAAGTGAAGTACGTGAATTGGTGCGCAAATGTGAAGATAATCTTTAAGGTAAATACACCACCTGGCACATGTTGTTTACATTTCTAATGCTTAAATTCCACTCTACAGTAGTTAGAGCTAGTGCCTCTTTGTTTTGTGGTTCAACTCTCTTACCTTATCTTTTGTGTAGTCCTGTTTACCTAGTAGAAAGCATAAAACCTGTGTACAAAAAGTATTTTCTGTATCTGCCCACAGACAGTGGTTATCCTGCCTACCTGGGCGCCCGTCTCGCCTCCTTCTATGAGCGTGCTGGAAGGGTGAAGTGTCTGGGCAACCCCGAGAGGGAGGGCAGCGTCAGTATCGTAGGAGCGTGAGTACAGCTTTATCCCACTAGAGGGAGACGTTACTCTGCACATTTTGTATGGACTGTAACTAACTTAAATTAAACGGTTTGCTCCTTTTTCAGTGTATCGCCTCCTGGTGGTGACTTCTCTGACCCTGTCACTTCAGCCACCCTTGGTATTGTACAGGTAAATGATCAAATTCAGCTCCCATTGCCACTCTGATTAAGCTTTGTCGATTTTTGTCAGTTCTTTATTGTATTATGCTCTGGTTCTTTCCTTTCTCAGGTGTTCTGGGGTCTGGATAAGAAGCTGGCTCAGAGGAAGCACTTTCCTTCAGTGAACTGGCTGATCAGCTACAGCAAATACACTCGTGCTCTGGATGAGTATTACGACAAGCACTTCCCCGAGTTTGTGCCCCTCCGTACCAAGGCCAAGGAGATCCTGCAGGAGGAGGAGGACCTGGCTGAGATTGTGCAGCTCGTCGGAAAGGTAATTCACCATAAAGTGGGCGGCAGCGGTTTGATCTTTGGATGAACTTTCCTTTCCCTGTATGTAGCTTCAAAGTCAGACGTGCATTGAAAGACATGCATACATATTTATTCCATATCTGCTTGCTTCAATGCATTTTTTTATTTCAATTCTTTTTTTAACAGGCATCACTGGCAGAAACAGATAAAATCACCTTGGAGGTGGCCAAACTGATCAAAGACGACTTCCTGCAGCAGAACGGTTACACGCCTTATGACAGGTATCATCATACCCTCACTCACTTTAATCAGTTAGTTCAAATAGATGTTGGACACCCTGGAGAGAAAGTGAGGTGAAACTCCACTGTTGCATGTTTTCTGTGCACGTAAATCTCACTGATAACTTATTGATCGTACTTGTCTTGTGTCCATCTCCTCAGGTTCTGTCCCTTCTATAAGACAGTGGGCATCCTCTCCAACATGATCTCTTTCTACGACATGGCAAGGCACGCGGTGGAGACCACAGCTCAGAGCGACAACAAGATCACTTGGTCCATGATCAAGGAGCACATGGTCGAAATCCTTTACAGGATCAGCTCAATGAAATTCAAGGTGTGTGTGTGTGTGTGTGTGTACATCTGCAAACACTTGTATATGTCTCCTCTGCCTTATGTGTTCATTTAGTGGTTCTCTCGTTAATTCTAAGTTCATAGACTAGCAAACAATTATTTTTTTTTTAGACTTTTCACTTGTTGCTTTATTTCTTGTAAAACTATGGAATAGTTTTCAAGCTCTAAGACTCACAATCAAAAGAAATCGAAGATAAAAAGGGAAAATACTTTTTATGTAAAGCATTCAACATTGTGCAGAGGTCGCAGGGTAAAAAGGTGGAGAATCAAAGTCCTTTGATCAGCGTATTTTGATTTTGACTTTTGCCTTATCAACAATGCAGTATTCTTTGTAATGTGTGGCAGGAAGTCTGCCTTTACATCAGATGAAGGGTCTCTGTGCTGATTCTTGACAGGATTATGTTGAGCTTGTTGACGTATTATTTGCTCCAATACACTGAGGGCATTTAAGAGTTGAGACAATCACAATAAGAAAGTGGAAGTTGAATTGCTTTAACTATACCTGATGCAAGGACCCCCACCCATCGGGTTTTCTTTTGTCATGTTTCAGACCTGGAAAGGGGCAGCATGAAAATGTTACAACAATAATGTAAACAGCATAAACAAACAGGCAGAGTATAGAAGATATCCAGTTGAGATGAATAAACAATACATTTTGTCAACCAAAAGCTCTGACAATTTTGTCAGAAAGTCTGTACATTGTTCCAGCAGAAAAAGGGGGCTGCGTTTTGGAATGACTTCTGTAGGACACAGTGAGGATGACGGACATAGCTTAACATACAAAGCACAGCATCTGCCTAGGCTTCCCGTTTTCTGTCCACGTTGTAAGACTGTATTTCTTTGTTGGCACAGGACCCGGTGAAGGAAGGCGAGGCTAAGATCAAGGCTGAATACGCTCAGCTGGTGGAGGACATGCAGAACGCCTTCCGTACATTGGAAGAATAGGCTGGTTTTCATCCGACCCCTCCACTGCAGAATCACATTCCACCTCCTCGTATCCCCAGAACCCGCGTGCTCCCCTGTGCTCCTTTTGTGAGTGATTGTGTGAGTGTGTGTTTGTGCAATTTCATGTGGAGGGAAAAGAGAAAGATGTACTGTATTCATTTATTTTTGTTGCCTCCATATCGGCGGCTCTGGATCCTCTGCATGGTCGTTGAACGCTGGTGTGTGTGTGTGTGTGTGGATTTAATGTGTGTACGAAAGAGGGCTCTCTTCCACCCCATTTCTTCCTTTCTCTGTTTACATGATTTCTTTGTGTATCCGTGTTGCTCTTCCTGAAGAGGATTGTTCGGTTGATGTATTGTAATTCACAGACCATCTGTACAGAAGAGTATTGAATATAAATTTAATAAGATCAGCCTATTTATTGCCAGCATTTTAATGTGAAGGCTTTGTCGTTCTTTTCTTTTTGTTTTTATGGTTGTGTTTCCCGCCGTGCAGTGTCGTGTACTTTGCTGTGTGAATGTGTAAAGAGTCGACGCTCTGCTGTCCCAATACGTTCATCGTGTTACTCCCAAAGAATTAAAACATGGGGAAAAAGAACAACAGTGTGTGTTTGTTTGTCTGTTTGACGTCATAGTTTCTGATGATGCTGTCAGACTTGCTGAGCTGGTCTCTCTGCAT
Organism: Gymnocephalus cernua; assembly: GCA_023631565.1. Lineage (NCBI taxonomy): Eukaryota > Metazoa > Chordata > Actinopteri > Perciformes > Percidae > Gymnocephalus > Gymnocephalus cernua. The sequence goes on from CM042446.1 coordinate 19,701,149, forward strand.
GTCACTCATTCTCTCCTGCACCCTGTTCCTTAGGATGCTTTTATTATTATTATTATTTTTTATAAAGGTCAGAGCTTAACCTGGTGATTGCAATTAACGAGGAGTCGCGATGGACTGTTGTGATTAAAAAAAAAATTGTGTAAATGTTTAAAAAAACAAACTTTTACTTCATAGTGCAGTAGCTTGCTCACCTGAATACTTGGGATACAGAAGTACTTCCTGAATACTTGGGATACAGAAGTACTTGGCTGTAAGTGGAATCAACTCGTAATGAAATGAAGGGAGAGGTTATTTTGGAGCCATTAACTATAGTTCTGTGAAGACCAATGAGCGTCACCGATGAGATGACAACTCCCTAAAGGTATGTTACCCTGGCCGGATGAGATGCACCTGCAACAAGACGCACGAGCACAACAGCAGAGCTTCAGAGCTCTGTGGGAATAACTGCCGATAAAAAAAAATAAAATAAAAAAAACGATAATTGAACTGTTTTTTTTAACTTGGTCGCACTACAACAGAACAGAAATCCTGGGTCCACTCCGCGCCAGGTAAGTGACGGCAACAGTTTAGTTTCAGGTAACCCGCGTGTTCTGACATGTTAGTTTCAGCACGCCCGACTGCCTGTGTTTTCACGGCGCTGTGCACAAGTATTTAGACACGTCTGTCGGCTATGCAGATCTGATAGTAACATTGTAATCGTTTTAGTTTTGTTTGACAAGACTTGACTAGATAGTTATGATAGTTCCCATCGGTCGCCACAATCTAACGTCACACAGGAGTTTGGAAGTGTATAATGTGGTGGCATTGGGTCGCTGGGGATTTTTATTTATTTTTTCTTCTTCTTCTTTCTTTATGACATAAATCCATTATACAAAAGAGTCCCAAGTGCATAAGGGGTTCTGCTCATTGACATAACTACGCTTCATTCAGCTTTGAGCCTGATCTAGTCCAACCAGTTCTGTTGCAGTGATAATGACTTCCCCTGCTGCTGGATATTTTTGTTTCATGACATTTACCAGCGAAATTCAGATCATATTCCCTCCAGTCACTCCTTATGACACCACTGGGGAGATTGAAATTTGCAGGTTAAAGAAGTTCACAGAAGCACATCCTTTTTTTTAATTTTTTTTTATTTTTATTTGAGCAGCGCAGCAGAGCAGATGGACCAGGTATCCAACCGGTCAGGAGTGGGCAGTGATGATATAACAGATGAGTCAACATCTGTCAGGTGGAGCTCTGATGAAGAGGTAAAAAAAAAAAAATACACTGTCCAGGTTAACATAAAGCTACTGCTGCTTGTATATGACATTTAGACCTTCATAAAATTAACTTCATCATGCACTTGTGGTATAATTTATAATAAACTATGACATTGAACTAGGTCAGATTTTCTCTTTCTCTCTCTCACACACACACACACACACACACACACACACACACACACACACACACACACACACACACACACACACACACACACACACACACACACACACACACACACACACGACTTGAACCGACTAACCTCCAGTTTCAAGCCAAGTCCCTGCGGACTACACCATCATTTCACCATGCTTCACCTCACACAAGTGGGATTGCTGTTGCCTCTCTGATGCAAAGCCCAAAATGCTAATTCTAATAACAATGCTGTTGATCATCTGCTCAAACTCACAGGAGATGTTACTCATTTCTCAATCTTATTTCGTCTGTCTACCTCTTTTAACCTCTGGTCAGAATCAAACGCAGCTTATCATTTGTTCTCGTTTCCTTTACACAAAGACTAATTCATGTCTCAGTATCTGTTATGTCAATGTTCCCATCTTCTCCACCAGAGCTCCGAGCCTCAGGGACAGTGTCTCGCGGCACCTCAAGCTCCTCTGCCGACCTACAAACAGAGGTTGGATGAATTTAGGAAGTTGTTCAAAGAAGTGCCAGAGTCAGAGAGACTCATAGTGGGTGAGTTAAAGACTGCTGATCTCATAATAACGAATAATAGTGTTCATCCATAATCCAAATATTGTTATACAAAAATTGTTTTATATTAAAGTTGATGAAATTCTTTGCTGAGATTCAGTATAATTTTAACATTTGTTTTATTTATTAATGCCTTGTAAAGTGGAAATGCTTCTGACAAAAAAGATTTAGACTAACAAATGACGAAACTGAAAGAAATCCTTACAGGGTGATTTGGGGGTTCATGCTGCGAGTTGTGTGTTTTGTGTGTTGGTTAAAAAAAAATTGTTAATCACAAAAGTCTCTAAAAATAAAGATCAGTTTTATCTAGATAATTAAACTGAATTATACATGAACTGAAAGAAGGTAAATCACACTGTGGTTCCCACAACATTTTAAAACAGTGACCTGTTTTTTAAATATAGTGTCACAGAACACCTCAGGCACAGTCATTTGTAAGGATGGTTTGCCTGCAATATATTTTTCCTCAGACTACACGTGTGCCCTCCAGAGGGACATCCTCCTTCAGGGACGCCTCTACCTCACAGAGAACTGGCTCTGTTTCTACAGCAATGTGTTTCGAGGAACTAAGGTAATGAGAGAGTGGAGGAGGATGTACAGCCTAGAAGCACACTGTTTACATTAATGTATCTGCAAATGTGTGGATAGGGCAACAAAATATAGTGCAAGATTATAATTTCATATAGCTAACACTTTGCATTCTTACCCTTTTTAATTTACATCTTCTAATAATGATGGTTCTATTATCTTTAGTAATTGATTAACTATTTCACACTGCTCACACTTTACTCTTTTGTAGTAGTAGTTATTTTTTGGGGGCATTTCTGCCTTTATTGGACAGGAAAGCCGAGATATATGAAAGGGAAGAGAGAGAGGGGGGAAGACTTGCAGGAAAACCGTCACAGCTCGGATTCGAACCCTGGACCTTCTGCGTCGAGGAATAAACCTCTGCACATGTGCGCCCGCTCCACCAACCGAGCCAAACTGCCATGCAGTGTGCATCATTTTAAAGGGAAAAATCCACCCTAAAGCATAGATTAAATGTAAACAGTTGTAAAAGAAAACTTGCATTTCTGAGCCCCTTTTTGTTGATTTTTTGTTTTTCGTTATTACCACAATGGTGATGATAAAAATATAAAGAAATCTAAATGTTGAATGTTTTCAGCAATACAAAATATAAACCTTATCCATAAATATCTGATTTTGGTGTCAGTTCCTAAAATACAAACAGCAAGAAATTCAAGTTTGCAATCATGGGCAATATATGAACAACAGCCAAGCTACAACACTAAAAACAAGCAAGACACAACAAGTGCAACACTTAACGGCAGCGCCAGTCGGCCGTATGATATTGCAACAAAGCTGCTGTGATCAGTAAGTTCACGCCTCTTGGGAGTTGCTAAAAGTCATAAGATGTCATCACAAAAATAACTCCTGAGGGGAGGAGGATCTATTTGAGGATGTAATGGTATCCAAGGGTGGATTTTTTTTTCCTTTAGCATTCTTTGATAAGCATGTGTGCACCAATTACTGTAACCTTTCACCTTTTTTTTTTTTAATAGATTACACTGACTCTTAAAGACCTCATTACTATGACCAGAGAGAAAACGGCTCGTCTGATTCCCAATGCCATCCAGGTCTGCACAAGCACTGATAAGGTAAAATGTGTTAGAAGAGAGCAGAGTTTATTTTACATTCAATTAACACATCATTGATGACTGTATATCTCTCTTTATATCTTCACCTGCAGTTCTTCTTCACTTCTTTCTCGGCAAGAGAGAAAAGTTACCAAGGTGTTTTCCGCATGTGGCAAAACACACTGTTGGACAAGGTATGGCCCTCCTCCACTTATCTGCTGTTACCTTCTACAGTCTCCTAATACAGACACTCATCAGTACAAGGTTCAAACTCCATGTGGAGGGAGTAACAGCTGCTCATGCAGATCCAACAATAGTCCCAGTTTCATACCTAGTCATTTGTATCACAAACACTGTCAACACACAGACACACTTGTACAATGACTTTCCAGCTGTGATTAAATGCCTCCCAGAGCACCAGACTTTGCCCAATTTTGCAGCATTTATCTGAGCGGTCCAGAGTACATACTGCCCTGTCTTTCTGTGAGGTTATCAGTGCTGCTCTGCTATCACATGCAGGCTAAAGATCTGCACGCAGCAGCACAGCAGGGTTTGCATTCTATTACATTACATACTTTTAGCTGACGCTTTTATCCAAAGCATCTTACAATAAGTGCATCAACCATGAAGATACCGCAGCAAGAGTCCAACAGACACACTCGTTTGTTAATTGTTCCACTACTGAGGTGCTGCGTTTTGAAATAATTTGCCCAGATGCATGTAAGGAGTTTAAAAGTAAAGCCACTACAGCTCAGCCATTGTCAGTTCAGTTACGTGTTCACCCAGGGGCGTCGGACTGGGGGGAAAAGGGGACTGAGTAGCCTACCCAGGGCCCTCATGTGAGGAGGGCCCAAAAAGATGCTAGAAGTAATAGCTGTGGATGCAGGGAGGGGCCCATAGAAGGGCCCAGAATTTTGTGCTACACCCCTGTGTTCACCCAATAAACTAGAAAAAATCTAGTCTAGTTTAAAAATTGCAGGCCCAAACACTGTATATGGGTTGAAATGTATTTAAATAATAAGTGCATGTGAGATGTTGTACAGGAGTTGAAGTTAAAACACTTAAAACAGTTTTGAAGCCTCTGTTAAAGTGTAATTGCTGAAAACGTTTGATGCAGTTTTAAGCACCATATGGACAGTTGAATTGCATCCCAGTCTGGGAATGGTGGACTCTGTCACTAACAATGAAAACTACGACTTAGAGAGGTAATGACATGCAACACATTGCATGGCCATTGCAACAAAATATAGTATCAAAAACGGGGTTTGATTTCATGAAAAATCTTGAAGATTACAACTTTAACAATGAGTTAAAATTGGGTCGGTTGATGTGTAGGCTAGGCACTATGGCAGCCTACCCGCGGGGGTAAGAGTCTGCTGGGATCTGGAGCACAAACACCTGTATTTAAAAAAACATCGCCGTAAAGAGTTCATTGACCTCTGGCGCGTCAGACGGTTCGTTAACACAGTCGTGGCCATGACAGCTGGTTTATTCTACGAGCTGACTCGAAGCTGAAACTGTTATCGGAATCACGTCATAAAAAGGAGTTTGTCTGGCCGTCTGAACCGTCGATGGATCAGGACTTTCGACTGCTACAACGAGCTTTCATTTACCTTTTTATCACGCTGTTAATCTGGGCGGAGCGTCTTTACGCCCCTGAACACGCTCAAATCTACTTGGACTTCCTGAATGTGCGTCCAGGTTATACAGATCACTGTCTGACAGCTAGTTCAAGCTCAGAGCTGCGGAGAAATGTCCTCTGACAAGTAAGTACAATCAGTGTGAATGGATCTTAAACTTTCTCTCGTTTTTAGATGGGCTAAACCATATGTGCTTCCGTATGGCAAAACACGTTAATTTCCCGTCGGAATACACAAGCCTACAATAAGTCTGTATTATTGTAGGCGTGTAGACCTAGGTCTATTACGTTATCACTCCGCCATATGGAAACGCACATCTTGTTTTTGTAGTTTTCTAAGGTTGACCTTATGTTGGTTGTCAACACAAAGATATAAGAAGACTATAACAGCGGTCGAGAGAGAAGATAAGGTTTATAGGTTGCTTGTCACCCATGGAGATAAGTAAATAATACTGCATGGAGGCTAAATGTTTCTGGTTACCTACAATTACTTCAAACTCTGAGTCAACATGAGTATATATGGTTTCTATCTGTCAAAGCAGAGTCTGTATTGTGCAAGAGGAAGAGAGAGAGAGCTTCTCTACAGGAGCTAGTTTCCTAACAAGCCTCTGCTGTCGATGTTTCCATGTCTTTGTGACCTCTCTTTTTATTCCCACTTTCAGCCTATGACCAGCTCGGAGTTGTGGCAGATAATTAAACAGCATTATGGGCATGACCTGGGCCTGAGCCATGAAGACATGGAGAGCTTACAGTTATCAGCAGAATCAAGCATGCAGACCAGGTAAGCCCACTCCCACCTGCACGTCCATCCTCGTATGCAAACAAAATGTGCTGTCATTTGATACCACCTGACTGTCTTTCCGCAGCCTGACAACGAAGCCTGGTGGCGATGAGGGTGTGTGGAGGCTCGAGCGCCCTCCTTCCCTTCGCCTCCCTGGGATGGAGCATGGGCCTTTAGAGACCTCCACTCCTCAAGGGGAGGACTTTCCTTCCCCTCTCGGCTCACAGAACTCTCCTAACGCGGTAATCAAATGTTTTCCTATATTGTGTGATCTGTGCATGTCTGAATCTTTTCGCACCTCATTGTTTAGTCTCGCCCTCCAGCAGGAAGACTCTCGCAGCACCCCGTCTCAGCGGCGCAGCCCTGCTCCCTCGCTGGACCGCCTTGCCCCAGAACGGGTTTCCAAGCACTCCTCGCTTTCTCTTGACTTGAACGCCAACAAGAACAACATGTCTGAGCAGAGCGGTTCAGAAAGCATCGAGGACGGTAAGTTAGAGGAGGCACTGGAGGATGCTTGAGCTTATGTTTTGTATTTTTGTGGTTTAATATTTTCCTCTATCTCTAAACCTATTGCTTCATCAGTGGAGGAGCGAGTGGGTTTGTCCCAGGTGCATGGTCGGCTTTATCTAAACAAGGTGTTCCACATCAGCGCCAGCAAGATGTTTGAGCTGCTCTTCACCGACTCCAGCTTCATCCGCAGGTTCATGAACATCAGGAAGACAACCAGTAAGTAATAAATCTTCAACTGTTGCTTCTTATCCGTTTGTAACAATGTTTATCTGTATGATCCCTGATAAAATAAATGAATGACATTATATACAGTCATTCCTGAACTTATTTATCCACCAGTTCTATCTAAAGCTTTCACGTGAAATATTCCAGTTGTCCTGTGTGTTATCAGACGCCAGCTTCACTGCTTGGCAAAAAGACGCTGTGGGAAACATGAAGAGGAGTCTGAACTACACGATTTCCATCAGCAACCCTCTGATTGGCAAGTTCTCCACTGCTACAGAGAACCAGGTGTGTGTGTGTGTGTGTGTGTGTGTGTGTGTGTGTGTGTGTGTGTGTGTCTGTCTGTATGTCTGTCTGTATGTCTGTCTGTCTGTCTTACTGTGCATTTGTACTCTAATCTATGTCACAGATACTGTACAAAGAATCCAGAGATGGTCAGTATTACCTCATGGACTCCGAGGTGTACACTCACGACGTTCCCTATCACGATTACTTCTACACTCAAAACCGGTACTACATTATAGGTAACTCGAAGCGGAAGTGCCGACTAAAGTAAGATATATTACAATTATATCAGTTTGGCATATAACACAAATATTAAGTGACTGCCATTAAAAATCTCTGTTGTGCTGCCAGGGTCTATACTGATGTGAAATACAAGAAGCAGCCATGGGGCCTGGTCAAGTCCTTCATCACCAAAAACTCCTGGAGCGGCATAGAAGATTATTTCAGACAGCTGGGTAAGAAGAAAGCCGTGTTTGCACAGTTTGGAGGCAGATAAGGACACCTCCCAGTTATCTTTCCTTAGCTTGTGGTTTATTTGATCTCTGATCTGATGGGAACGGTTTCCTCCAACACACATCAGGCTCTACATCAGTGAATCATTCCACAGCTGCATTTGCAAGGAAGGAGAAAGGGGCTATAATGAACAATCTGGCCTGCATCAGTTATCAGCCTTTTTAAGTTTAGTTGTAGTTTATCTTCTATTTTGCACAATTTAAAATGACAAATATGACAAATAAAACAAACATAACATAGTGTACAGTGCATGGAAAGGGCAGAAAACCCAATGGGCTTATTTGAAGCCTCCCCATAATTTTTTTGTTGTTGCAATTTCACAGTATTACAAACATAAAATTAACATACAGAAAATATTGACTAGATAATAATGATGAAAAAGTAATGATAACAAAATATATGAAATAAAAACAATACCAAAATAAAGTGCACTGAGCTTGAGCAGGAAACCTTCATAAATAATGTAAATTTTCTGAAAAAGGTTTTAGTTACCTATTAAGCACACACGTTTTTACCACTGTAAAACTTAATGTAATACTTGAATCAATTAGTGTCTTAAATACACTTACACTTTCAGGGCATGGTGTTTTTACTGTCTTAACCCCTCTCATTCTGCCCCATATATGACTCTTTGTGGCCCTGTGATGACTCTGTACAGAGGCAGAACTACTGGAGGAGGAGGCGGAGATGAATCAAGCAGGTGGAGACTCTGGGAAGATGGGTGGGCTTCGGAGGAGGAGGCGGACTTATAGCCGGACTCTGCCAGAGCACATGAAGCCCAACAAGCAGTATGGGCAAGACCCTGAACAGCACAGAGATGGCAACATGGGTACGTGACGTTATACTGTATATAATGGCTTTAAAGGAAGGAATAGATTTGTGGTCTGTCGGTTAAATGTAAAGCTACAGCCAGGAGACAGTTAGCTTAGCATAAAGCTTGGTAGCAGGGGGAAATGACCCCACTTAAGCTCACTAATTAACAAGATATATTCTGTTTGTATGAAGACTGTAAGTTGTGTCTTTAAAGGGGGTTTATGCTCGGAAGTATCGACTTTCTGTGAGGTTGCCAGGAAGTAATTGTGCCCAGCCAAGAAATAAGACTAACAAGACATAGTGTTAGCAAACTTTGGTGGTGCTGGTAGGCAGATTGTTCTACCTTCGAACACAGCCAGGCTAGCCATTTCCCTCCAGTCTTAATGCTAAGCTAAACTAATATTTAATGAACAGATTAGAGTGTATCGAACTTCTCATTTAACTTCCGTATGCAACTAAATGCCTATTGTACAAACTGCATGCCAGACAACAGCCACTGCTATATATATATATATATATATATATATATATATATATATATATATATATATGAGAGTGGAGTTATGTTACTGTCATTGGGTTGCACCCTTGACGAACCCACAAAACGGCAGCATGTATATCTCAGGCCGTTGCAAAATGTTGCACGTCATTGGGAGGAAATAGCTAGCAAAACAGTGTAAAACTTCACATTGACTGCAACCCAGGTTTTTTAAACAGCTGCAGTTTTTTTTTAAATCTATAATTTATTGATCTGTCCTGCTGTGTTTCAGGCCCCATGGAAATGAACGGCCTGCACAGATGGAACACCACGACAATAGTGGCTGGGATGAGTGTGATGTAAGTTAACAACCCAGAAACACCCCTGTAAAACAATGTGGTTTATATTATGTATGAGGAATGCAAATGGTGTCTGTATGTTTGTCTTGTCCAAACTTGTGTGTGTGTGTGTGTGTGTGTGTGTGTGTGTGTGTGTGTGTGTGTGTGTGTGTGGTCATTTGTGCTCCCTTTCAACTTTTTGTCTCTCTTGTGTCACTGTGTCCACCTCTGGTCAAAATAAACGTAGTGCTTTTTGTCTCTTTCAGTTTGCTGATTCTGACGGTGATGAATCTGGGTCTGTTTTTCAAGTTGTGGGCCATGGAGGATGTAGCCCACCGCATGTACCTGAGCACGAAGCATCGGCTGAAGGAGCAGAGTGAGGCCAGGTCAGATAACTTTCTGTTCCTTTGCAATATGCATATTCCTTTGTATTTCCCCCCTTGATTAATCAGCTGTCTCAGACAGTAACTTTATCAGTAGTTTTCACGACCACTAAGGAAGCAAAAGTGTTGGTTTGGCTAGTGAGTGGTTAGGGGTTAGTTTTCCTTTTTCTTTTGTCAGTGGCTTATTAACAGCCCACATAGAGAGCTGTTTTAATGACTGCCTTAGTAACTGTGGTTATGTAAGTGAGTGCATTACATCTGTGCTCCTCCACTCTTAGCCCTCTTCTTACATGTCCTTCACTTAGTTTCTGCCTCTGTTTTTGTCTTCTGCTGCCTTTTTATGTAGCAAATGTGAATATAGTATTTTCCACATAAGAATAATCACTTTCTTTCTGTTGTTTGGCAGCTTTGCCTTTGAATATGGGCCCAAACAGAGACCAGGGTTTAGAGAGGATGCACAGCTGTTAAAAACTGTACTGCAGGACTCCATCAACCTTTTAGAACAGGTAGGACAAGCTGGGAATGCACTACATAAATTAAAAGTATTATTGTAGCTCCTATGTGGCCATTATTGTGACGAAGCTGGGGTTCAAGCTGCTGAGTCAGTTCTTCTTCTCCTCACAGCTCCGCAGCTCTCTGATGGTGCTGCAGCAGAACTTTGCTTTGGCCAATCGCACAGCAGAACCACAGTGATGCTCGACACATGGCGACTACATAGTGCCTGTCCTGGCCCTGTGGAGGAACAAAAAAACTGCAGTAGTGAACTGCCTCTGAGGAAATCCCTGCAGTGACGTTGCCATGAAGATGTCCCCAGACCCCTGACATGCCATGTGTTGCCAGGGGTTACACGTCCCAAAGCCTGTGCCGGGGCATCAGGTGCCAGGAAGCCTTTTTTTTTATTAAAGCTGTGTACTGACTGCTGCGAGGACAAAGTTGCATCAGAGTCTGACACATATCGAGCAGCGGGTTTAGATTTCTGTAGGGTGCTATTGTCAGCTCACTTGGCTGGGTTCTTTTTCACTCTTTCCTTTAATTGGATTTCAGAGCCTCATGCCACACCAAGTGAGCTATTGGAAATACTTTTATTTTACTTTTATTCCAGGGAAGTGAATCAATATTATTTAAAACTATATTCTCTATTTAAATGTTTGCACATATTTTAATTTTTGCACAAGTGCCTTTTACATTGACTGTGATATATTTTGGGATTTTTATTTTTTTCAATAAAAATTGTAGAATCGGTGACTCAAATTTAAAGGTCTGTCCTCTCTTTTGGAGTCATGATAATGCATCTTTTTTTCTACGTGTAAACTGCAGGAGTGACTGCAATATTAAATTTACAAATCACAAATAGAAAAATAACCTGCATTTTATAATACTGTATATGAGCCAAATCTGGTGTACAGAAGATACTGCTGATGTGCCTTAATTTGTTTTTTCAACATATTCAATACATATTTGATACATTTTCCTCATTCACCTGAACATGTTTAATCACAGTTTTATGTACTTTCCTTTTTCTATTTTTCTACACTGAACCAAGTTTAAAAAAGAATGATTTGGTGTATTTTTAAGTATGTGTAGGGTCAATGAGTTATCTCAACACCATGCTCTCACACTGTCAACACTAGATGTAAGTTTGTTCTATGATTTCCAAGTTGACATGGAACACTATTTTTCTTTTTAATCAATTGTTAGTGATACACCACTAATGCCTTGAACCTTGTTTGATGTTTACAGTGTTGCCATTACCCTTGTCTGTGTGCATCATTTTGTTCAGCTGTTCTAACTTTAAACCACTTCTGCAAGTGACCACTTGTTTAAACGTGGTTGCTGTTTTGTAAATTTTAAGCCGTACTGCAATTCACTGTTAAAATAAACAAGGTTTGTTGCCCGAATCATTACCTATGCTGCCAACATTTCTAAGGTACGTATATTACAGCTGCAAACAATTATTTTCATCATTAGTCTGCCAATTATTTTCTTGAATTATTGTCTATACAAAATGTCATATTTTCTAAATGTAAAAATGCATGTCTATGAAATAGTGAAAAATGTCCTTCACAGCAGCTGGCATATTTTAATCTCTTGTTTTGTTTGAAAAACATTCAGTTTACTATCATCGGAAACCAACAAATAGTACATTTTTTTTAAACTAACCAGTGAATTTGAGCCATTTTTACTTAGTTACTAAAATATTCAATTATCAAAATACATACTACAGAGAGAAACTACAGGCTGAAAACAAGCTCATAATTATACATTGGCTATTAAATAGTTATGGTTCTTTTGCTGGAAAGTAACTGTTTTCTTAAAGCTGAGCTGACAAAGTGAAATAACCATTGCTCTGATTTAAGAGTGACTGGACTAAGAGTATGCTACTATAGAACCTATTCCATTAAGTTACTGATTTTTTTTTAGTTTTGTAGATGATGGGACCCTTACACAGACCGTACTGCACACTGTCTAGTCTACTCTGCTATTTGAAACCGAAGCAGAATAATTAATCGGAGGAAAGCCAAATGTGACTTTGTTCCTTTGTCAAAGCTGAAAGACTATCCAGACCATCTTTAATTATTGACCAGTAGCTTGTCCTTATTTACTCCTAGAGGATATTTTATATTTCGTTAATTGTATCCATATAGGATATAGCAATTATAGTGTATCTGCAGTAAGATTATATAACAATTTACAATGAAATTACACTGTTTCCTGTTGTATACTGGTATCCCTATAGGGACAATATAGTTGTATTGCCAGTGGTTCAAAGTAACTAAGTATATTTACTCAAGTACTGTTTTGATGCACTGTACTTCAGAATTGTAATTTTATAATATGCGTTACCATAGACTGTAAAAAAGAAATCCAGTAAGAACGTGGTAGACTACCATAGACAGTCTTTGTGTTCTCTTAATACATCCATGACATAAACGTGTCCTGGGCAATACATCCAGGGTCCTGGGCGGGGGGAGTCCTGACGTCAGGAGGGAAACTGTTTAGGGGCAGAGTAGTGACAGGACGTCTCCCTGAACAGCGAACCCGAACCCGGACGAAACCCGGTAACAAGATCCCTTTTCCACCCCGGACACATGAACCCACACTGGTTTATCACCAGCTGCTGTTATTTTGGAGACTTCCGCAACACACCGCAGCTGTGAAAAACACCGGGGCGGATACGACAGCCGTTACCAGGTGAAAGACTTCCGTTGAGAAGTCGGGCGCCCGGGGTGAACCGTTTCAGTCGATATTTACTCGAAAGCAGCGGCATGTAGGTCAGTTTTCATGTATGTTAAGGCTGTGTTTTAGCATTTACTGTGTGTCTTTGGCGCCACACTTAAGCCGTGTTTGACGCAGCGGCTTGTTGACCGGGTATGATAAGTACAAATGTGGGTCGACAGTAACGTTACTGTTTACTCAGTGCCTGAAGCCGTCTTGTTAATGCCATTTTTAATGAAGACACAAGTTGCAGAGGCTGTAGACCAGACCAGTTTGTCATGTTGATAGAAGAAATAGGTTTCCAGTCTTTATGCTAAACTAAGCTAGCTAGCAGTCCCATTACTGTAGCTTCAGGGTAAATAAAGGGTTCAATCTTCTCATGGAACTCTCAGAAAGTGTCTCAAAATGTCGAACTGTTTCTTTAACAGCATCTTCAGCAGGTTAACTTCATTGACGTTTGTTGCCTCTTACTTTCTTGTCAAAAAAATGAAAACAAAATCACAATTTTCCAAAGTTCAGATCCCTTATTTAGTTTAACTAACGTTAATTGTTTTAAACCTAAAGGTATTCTGTATAATATCACATAAGCAGCACATCCTCACAATTTATAAGATTAAGTATCTATTATCAAAATAGTCGTTAGTTTTCTGTCTTTTAAATAATCGATTAATCAACTAATCATTTCACCTGTATATGTCCCACCTACAAAGTTCCTAAGTTATTTTTTTTTTTTTTTTTTTTAAACCATGGCACTCCTATCCCTGTAGACAGCTACATGATCCATCCTGCATTACATGTTTACAATATTTTGAATGTCCTGCAGCAATTGCAAGTCAAACTATACCACAGAAAGTTGCTCAGTGTTACAACTGGACATTAAAACAGCTGAGCACCACAGTCATGCTATGAGTCCTTGCAGCAGTATTAGTTTTCTTTGTCAGGGAGCAGATGTGCTAGTTTGAGCTACCACACACTTATTATTCAGTACATGTAGCCTTCTGTCTTCTAGAAGGGCTTACCTGTTAAGTGTGGTGGCCTTTCCTGAGCCTGATGTCCTTTTTACCACGTTAGTTTGATCAGTGGCTGACAAATAATAAAACATCAGGTCATGCTTTGATTTACTGCTAATCGGAGGCTCATAGCTGGAAAGCTGCTGTGTGCAAATGAAATGTCAGCAACGTGGGCTTTTAGAGGTATTTACAGGTATTGTCTTTCACTTCCTGTCTTATCTGCCAATTTTTTGTCTCTGAATCCTATTTTATCTAAAACACAAATGTCAGTAACGGTACCAATAAACTCTCTTTCATAATCCAATAGGCTGTGAGGCTGTCCATCATGAAGAAGCGAGCCAACAAGGTGCTGGAGGAAGAGGAGACCTTGTGCTGCTGTGAGTATGTGAACAGACTCGGAGAGCGCAGTCATGTGGTAGCCTGCTGCTGTGACTGTGAGGACCTGGATGACGCCTGTGACAGGTGAGAGACATTAAACTGAAAAACTCTGGGGCAGCAACTTCTTATATTTGATCTATTGGTTATTTCTTAAATTAAACAAGTAATTTTCAGTCTATAAAATGTCAGAAAACTGATGCCCTTTACAATTTTGTGGATCCTAAAGTGGCATCTTCAAATTGCTTGTTTCGTCCGAACAACAGCCCACAACCCATAGATATTTAAATTACAATTATATAAAACCGCGGAAAACAGGAAAGCCTGATATTTGAGAAGCTGGAACCAGCAAATGTTTGACATTTTTAGCCCTGCTTGTTCGTGGCGATGACAATTTTGGTCTATTGGTTGGTCAGTAGGATCACCACTTTGATCCAGACTGAAATATCTCAACTATTTGATGGATTGCCTTGGAATTCTTTACATTCATGTCCCCAGAAAAAGAATCCTACCTGCTTTGGTGATTGTCAGTACCTTTTCCTCTAGCACCAACAGCAGGTCAAAGTTCTCAAGTGCAGACACACCTGTTCCTCAGGATGAATTGTGATCATTTTGGTGATCCCCTGACTTTAGCATGCAGACCTTGAAATAAAATGTCAGGTGTGAAAAAGGTTTATATGGATTTTTTAGTTAGAAGTTAATGAGTGAAGGTTTGCTCATTTGGTGGCTTTACTAGGTAATGAAGAAGTTGTTGATCACCTGAAGTAAACATATTTCACCTCTTTTTACTCATTCAGGTTTATAAAGAGAGAGCCTCAGGAACCTGAATCTCTGTCTCATGTGGCTGAAGTCTTCACAGACCGGATTCGTGTGCCCTGGCTCTGGGGTGGAGCCCGAAAAGTTGACCTGTCCATCATCCCTCCTCTTATTCTCCTCCCGGTCCTGCTGCACTTAGCTGCTCTCCACTTCCTGCTCGGCATGGCGATTCTGACAGCTCTGCCTGGCCTGGTGCTGTGGTACTACTATTTCACCCACCGCAAGAAAGGACAGACACTCTTCTTCCTCAGCCTGGCACTCTTCTCCCTGGCGTACATGTACTACTTGTTCATCACTTATGTGCTTCCCAGCGGGGATGTTAGCCTCGTCCAGCTAGCGGTGGTAACTGTAGGGGTCATACTTACCCTGGTAGCTCTTGTCCACACCAAGAGAGAACCTGGAATTGTGCGGCCAAACAAAGAGGCCATCCACAGCACGGTGACGTATTACAGCCCTCTGGCAGACAGAGACCATGTCATCAACGGGGGGAGGCAGGACGTGACGATTACAGTAGCCAACCGGGCGGGATCGTCGGAGCATGCGGGAGTGGAGCTGAAGGAAAGCAGCCAAAGGAACTGGTGTCCAGTGTGCAGAGTGGTGCGGCCCCCGAGGGCGGGACATTGTCGGATCTGTGGTGTCTGCGTGCTGCGTCTCGACCACCACTGTGTCTGGTGGGTTCCATTAAAATGCCTCTCACTCGGCCTGTCATCACTGTTTCTTCCACTTTGTCTCACATCTCAAACACTGAGGTTGTCTCGTTTGTCACCTGCTCGTCTTTTCTACACAAACTATTCAATAAATCTAAAAAAAAAAGTCCTTTTTAATTTTCAAAACAATGATCTTAAATGTCTTTCTTCCCAGGATACGTAATCAGCTCAAACTAACCATATTTGTATGTTGTGTTGAACCACCATTACAGCTACAAGTGAACAGTTCCTTGCTATCATCCACTCCTGCACATATGTGTGGTCCTGCATGTGTGTAGTGTAACCCCGGTCTCAGTATGATGTTTTGTCTGCCTGTGTGTGTGTGTGTGTACTTGTGTGTTTGTGCGTCCCCTCCGTCGGTGCCCGGGTAGGATAAACAGCTGTGTGGGTCAGGTCAATCATTGCAGCTTCCTGCTTACGCTCGTCCTCTTCCTGTCGACGTCCCTGTACGGGATCAGCCTGGTGCTTCAGAGTGTGTGTCCAAATCAACATCTCCTCACTGCCCTGCTCTACTGCCCGGGGGTCTACAACAAGTACAGGTACTGAGAGCAAAGATCTCCCCCTCTTACACTCTGGGCTGGGTAACTTTAACATTATATTCCCTTAAAGTTACAATTTACCTAATTCTGAAGCCCCATTATTCTAATGATATAGGTTTAATTGAAAAACAATAGACCAATTCTTTGTCTGTGTTGCTTTCGTTCCATTTATTGTTATGTTCCCAGGTTAGAAGCTTTTGGGTCAGTTTGGGTAAAAAGAAAAATATGATGTTTATAAATCCTTAATAGAAACTATGAATGTAACGATGAGAGGGGGAAAAAAAAAAAATATATACATATATATATATATATATATTATATACACACACACACACACACACACACACACACACACACACACACACACACACACACACACACACACACACACACACACACACACACACACACACACACACACACACACACACACACACAGTATATCGGGTCTTAATACAAGCAAGTAGAGTCTGACCCATAATAATTCATTACAGATATGGATATCAGTGTACATGTCAACGCCAACAAGTAACAAGAAATTGCAGTACAGAAATGCCAAAGATACAGTTAATTTGTAATAATTGCATAATTTACACACCAGAGACCACTGCCGAGTATTTGTCATTTACCATCTTTGCGTATTGTTGTTTCAGCTCGGCACTTTGCTTCACCTGTGCGTGGTACAGCGGTATCGTGACCTGTGGGCTGCTCCACCTGCTGGTGGTGCAGGTCATCAACGTCAGCTACAACGTAACTGAGCGCGAGGCACGCATAGCCCTGCGAGACAAAACCGCTCGCAGGGCCTACTGGGGACTCGTCGTGGACACCGGCGTCTACTCTCGAGGTTTCCGTGGGAACTGGGCAGAGTTCATGACCATGGGAGAAAAACTGAATCCACCCTCTCCTGTCCCAACAGAACTGGTGTAAGAGACCGTTACCCAACCCTGATTTTAAAACCCTAGACAGCATGGATTCCCAGTAATAAAGTCAGCTTCATGAGTAGTATTGGGTCTATGTTACATGTGAATGTACAGCACAGCACGGGAGATAACGAAAGGCTTTTAAAACAAAAACCTACAAAATGATACATTCTGTTCTGTGACAAGTTGATGCTAACATCAGGAAGATACCACAGTAACTGTAGAAAGAATTGTGTTGTGTCAAAGTGGTGTTGCTGTTCTTGTTCATGTCCAGTGGATGGCAGCATGGCTCCTTTCACTCTAATTTCTGCCAGGACCTTTATCGCTGGGTTACTGCAGTTATTGGTTTTGACTTTGACAGCCATAACTGCAAACCCCAGATACATTCACATGAATGTCACTCACAACTGGAATCTCCTCTATGCAGCTGTATCTACTCACGCTGACCTTATCAATGTCTGCCAAACAAATATCACCGTTTCCTTCACACTGACCGTCTTCCCTGGACTTGTCTTTATGTCTCCTACATTCTAGTGCCTTGCTGGAAGTCGACATACAAGAAAAATGTAAGAATGAGTAATCTGTTCTGGTCCTCCTAGGGACGTTTTTTTCTGAGCACGGCGTCAGCAACAAGATGGCACCTCTGGAAATGGTCAGTCCTCCACAAACACTTATCTGCAGTGTTCACAAAGGAGGGAACCTGACCTGGATTTGTGAAATGTGTCATGGATATTTATCACAGATGAAACAAACGTCCTGGCACAAGTAACATAATTAAAGTTCACCAGCTCACCATTGCATTAAACATAAATGATTGGATAGTATGAATATGAATTGTGACTTTTATTCTCTTAAGCTGGTTCAAACTGATTCCTGAATAAATTAAAAGCACATTAATTAAGATTGTATGCATCCAGTTGTGTGTAAGAAATAAAATGTATTTATATTAAATGAATGTGAGAAAGGTGCATGTGTATTAATTTTGTATTTGCATGTGTGTCCTCTCCCGAGTTATGGAGATGTTTCGTCAGTGTGTGTGTGCTGTTTGTCTCCTACAGTGGCCGTTTCTCCCAGAGGCTTTACAGTGGATAGGAGCAGAAATCAGGCAGAACCGCAGTCACTCTCCGTCCCAGCTTCTCCCGCCGCTCCTCCCTCACTTTTTCCTTGCGCAGCAGACAGGGAAACTGCCTCCAGGCCAGGAAACATCGTCGCAGCACCCGTCTGAAGTGCAGACAGATGGAGGTACAGACGGGAAAAGCAAGTGAGCAATAAGAAACTGAATTATAGGGACCTCTGGGTCGACAACGCCTAATGAGTTTTCACATGATGTTACTGGGGGCTTATTGACAATGGCAGCTGGGCAGCCGGTGGGAATTTGCCTGCATGCTCAGGTCATTTAAGTGACAAATGAGAAGCTAAAGTTTATTCTCACATTTTGTATCAATGACGGTGAAAGCATAGTTAGACCATTGCTACAGAATTCATAAATTTTGTCCACAATGGGAAACCGAAGACCACATAATAATGTTATTAAGCACAATCAAAACCTGAATGTGTTTTTGATTTAAAATGTATTAAGTGTAAGTGTATGTAAGCAATTTTGCACAACAATTTAAATGCTAATTAGAAAAGTCACCAAACTGACTTTTCGTCAGCCATGAAAAAAAAACGGTCTCTGTGCATCACTTTAGTTCAGACTGAAATATCTCAAGGTCTATGGAGGGAATTGCCATCACATTTGGTTCACATAGGATGAATCTTATGTGATCCCCTGACTTTGCCATCAGCAGGTCAAAGTCTCCACTTATCCAGTGAAATATCTCAACATCAAGATGGATTGGTAAAATTGACATTCATGGTTCCATGTTGTTGTTTTTTTTTTTAATATAACTCAGTGCTAGAGACCAGTAAGGCTACAGACATTATGCTATGCCAGTTAGTTTAGAGTTTCTAATTGAACACCACAACAGACTCCATTACTCATAGTTTGAAGAGGCATTTACAGCTAACAGTGCTAACAGCACTTCACTGGAGTTAGGGTGATGATGGTGGAGTTTATAATCTAATGCAGGGATCTTCAACAGGGGGTCCGGGGCCCTTAGGGGGTCCTCAGAGTGCAGTGCAGGGGGGCCTCTAAATTGTTATTTTTTGTTTTTTCAAAAATGAAAGTCATAACATGAATTCAACATATTAGCAAACAAATCCCCACTGCTAACTGGCCCATAGGTAGGGCAGTCACTAAGGCCATCAACATACACAGTTCATCCTAAGGATTCACTGTGTTACATGTATGTTTGGCATTATAAATAATGCCAACAATTAGGCTATTTTAATAGCTTAGTATTATATGCAAAACGGTATTTAGAAAGGCTTTATTGTAGGCCCAGTTTAATATGCAAATTCATGTTATACAATATATGTAGTAGGGGGTCCCTGCTCAATCTCTTTCAATTAAGGGGTCCTTAAAAAAGTTGAAGACCTCAGATCTAATGCATAGGCAGTTGCAGTGAAAAAGAGCAAAAGCTCGCACATTTCATATTGGTTAATGTTCAACAATGGCTTCTGCTCAAATATGCATGTTCCAGTTGGTAACCTTTATCATATTCTGTAGTGTTCATGAATTAACTATTTTTTATCTCAAGTCAATCTCCTATTCTAATAAGAAAGTCTTAACTTTCTTATTAGAATAGGCCTTAAAATGTCTAGAACATAAATGTTTATGTTTGATACAATTTAAGGCTGTGTTTTTTTTCTAGCATACTGTAACCCAACTTCTCTTATATTACATTTCAACTCGTAATTAAACAAACTGTTGAATTTAATTTGACGTCCTGTTTAGTTGGTTGTGTCACTGGGGGAGCACGCTGCAGCATCCACACACTGAACATATGGGAAAGCCACGGCTTGCAGACCTGTTATTGTGTTCCTGAGCCAGCTTCTGACGGTCCCACTCCACCAGCCTCTCCTGGGTCACATGGTCCAGCAGTGCCAGCAGAAACCTCCTCAGAGTGCGAGTGCGATAGAAACGCTTGGCTCTCTCCTCTTGAATCATCCGCCAGTCCTTGAGCTGAAACAGACAACATTCACTCAGAGATGGCAGCATTTTAGTGTGAAGTGATGAGGATGGCACTAGCTTAAATAAGAAAAGAAGTAGAAACTGGTCTAAACTTTTTTTTCTTTAAAGAAAACATGATTGATAACAGGTAGAAGAGCTGATTAGGAAAATGTGGTTCTCTAAATCTCTGGCAGAAGATGGGGATACTGCAATCCTGATTGAGTAACCGTGTTTGTGTGTGTGCGGAGTGTACACACTCTTTTCCAGCAGCTTAAGCTCCTCCGAAGCAGAAAGTGCTGGTGCAGTTGGTCAGCAGAAGCTTCTTTCTCAGCAAGGGACTCTCTTGCTGATTGCTGCCAGCTTAATGTGCACCGCCCCAGGAGGAAGAGATTGTGATGACTCTCAGCCAGCTGGCAGGGATTGAAAAGAAAAACGTCAGCGCACGCTGATGAATGAATCCAAACTCAATCATACGTACGTGCCAGGTTTGAACAATGGAGTGCTAACAAATGATGAAGCGCCTGTCTTCGACTGAATCAAAGAGGGTTTATATATAGCTGCGAAACATGTATGCTCAAGAGTTTTTGTGTGGTGCTGTGCAAAGAGAGGAACACTGTGAAGATGAAATGATGATACTTTCAAGTTGTCATGCTTTTGTTTGGATATGATCCCTCTGCCGTGTGTGTGTGTTGTGTGTGTGTGTGTGTGTGATTGTATGTTCAGATCAAGAGTTTAGGAGTGTTATTGGTTTGTGGGTTTATATGTGTTTCGTAGCTTAGGTCTTTTAAGATGCAGAGTGAGTATATTTAACACACAGTCTGCTCATTGCGCAGTCTATTGAATGTGTTAAAGTAGGTTGCCTGTGGATACACAGCGTGTGGTTTGTGGTATTTTGTCATAATAATAATAACTAACTTTTTATAGCACTTCTGAAAATCAAAGTTCCAAAGTAGTAAAATAATCCCTTTAATGATATAATATATAATAAATAAACAAATACATAAATCGGCCAAGACAAAAGAGAAATTGATGAAGAGCCAAATATTCTGCTTATTATGGGCTTTTTATAAGTTATTTATACTACTACATTTTTAAGAAGTTATTTATACTATTGGTTAAAAAAAGTGTTAGGAACATGTCTGAGCTTCAGTTAAGGGGACTGACAAAAACAAAAACATGTATAATCCTCTTAGAATTGCTCAAATTTAAAACCGATTAGTCGTAATCATCAGATGGAAAATGATAAACAAGCTTTTTAGTATGAGAAAATTGGGAAGCATTATGTCTATCAAAGATTTGAATTATAAAAAGCCTTTAATTACACACATTGCCTTTAAGCGACTGCCTCCAAGTCAGAGAGCAGACACACATGCAGCACTCCTTGCAAAAAAGTCGTTAACCTTTTTATTCATATCCATGGCGTGAACTTGGATTAACCCTTGTAGGTCAACATTTCCTCCTGCTTATTCAAATTGGATTTTGAAAATCGCCTCCTGGGTTCTTAAAATGTTGAGTTAGAGGACTGAGGGCAGGTTGAATATGGCTGATAATACTCTACTGCTGTAGCTGACGACTGAAATAGACAAGACCAGTGATTCACCTGTATGTTGGCTTGTCTGAGCTGAATGAGGCGTTTCCATGGTGCCAGGCCTCGCCGTAGCAGCAAGTTCCTGTGGTAGTGTTGGTGGGCCAGCTTCAGGAGCTCCTGTTGCCTTTTCAGTTGCCTCTGTTTTTCCTCTTCCCTCTGCACACACACACACACACACACACACACACACACACACACACACACACACACACACAGCTCAGTATTTTGACTGATGTTTTTGGGAGCATACATAAAATATGAATCTCACCTCTCTTTCCTGCCTTTTCTCCTCCCTCTTCTTTTCGGCTGCTTTGCGTTTCTCCTCCTCCTCCTCTCTCTGCCTATGTTCCTCAGCAGCTTTCATCTCAGCCTGAAGAGTTCAGTTAAATTTATACTTTTTTTATTTTTTTTATAATACTGTTTCAGACAATTACAACTTGCTACTCACCCTACAAGAGGTCCAGAAAACAACTTGTCAGTCTCTTACCAGTTTTTCCTCTTCCTTCTTTTTCTTTAGTCCCTCGATCTCCTTCCTTCGTTCTGCACGTTGACGTGAACGGGCCTCCATGGCTTCAAAGAGAGGGAGACGGGTGAGTTGAGCACAAGGTATTCCTCTGGTACAACAGAGTCTCAGAAGTGGATGTTTATGTATGCATGCTTCAGCCTTCATGTTCTGAATATGTAACTGGAAGGAAAAAATGAGTGCCACTGCTGTCAGACTATAGATCTATAGGCTTTTATTATGCACTTGTTTTGTCTCCATATGTATGAGAGAGCTACAGCATTCTATGGTTGGAAGAAGATATGTACCTGCTGTGTGTTAATATGTACTGTATATGTGAGTTTGTGTATTTAGTCCTCTGCTTTTAAGCTCTCAGAGGGAAGGACCTTGCGGACTGACCCGTGATGATTGGATGATGGCATGTCTGTCGTGTGATAGCTTCCCTTGGAGGTGCGCAGAGACTGTCAGGTTCTCTGGTAACTCTTGGTGCCCTTCAACAGTAACAATCACAGCGAGAAACACAGAAACACAGCCCCGTCATTATAAATTTCTCTGCATATTCACATCTTCCTAATCCTTACTGGGCAAACTTTATTCAGATAAGTATCGAACCAATCAAACTCAACCGACATGCGTCAGACATCCATACATCTGTAAATTAATTTTAGTGGGAGGTGAAGGGCAGAGCGTTTTGCTTTTACTCATGAAAACTATATGTTCAAGATTGTTTAGACTTCTGGGAAAGCATCTGTAATCTCATAAATATCTAATTATAAGAACTATTAATGTAATGTAATATTGGCTTTTGCACAATCTCCTGCTCCTCTGTTCTCTCTAAGCTTTAAAATCATTATGTAGCTGACTGTATATACTCCTACATGACTTGTATTTAAAAAGAAAAACTATTAACGGATCACTTTCACCCCAATTTAATGTACCTCGGTGTAGCTCGTGAAAACAATAAGTGCCTGTACTATTCTAGACACCCACTGGGGTGTACACAGACAATGTCCTGCCAATATTAGTCTGCACTGTAGAAAGAGAAGTGAGCTAAGCTATGTGATTTTTCATCATGTAAAGACAGTTTTAGAGCTAACAGCACGTTTGGGACGTGTATAAATGGAGAAAGTCCAGGGGGTTGAAGTCAGAGGCCAGGCTAAGAATATATACACATCATACACTGTAGTGTACTTGTACCCAAAACGTCCATATTCCTAATCTATTTTTTTTAACCTTTTAGTATCACATTATTCCGCCTTTTTATACTATTTTTACTATTTGAGCCTGAAATTCAGTATTTTAGGGGAACAGTAAACAAGGTGCAAATGGCCAAAGAGTCACTATGACTTTCGATCTACACCCAGACCCACTGGACCAACACTTTCAAGTTTGACTAATATACACTGAATGGTGACCTAAACTAAACAATACTATTGTTGCTGAAATTAATTTTACAAGTCACCCTTATTAAAAAGTTAATAAGTTGTAATATTGGCTTTAGTAACAGTTAAAAAATAATTTACTTATGCCTTATAAATCAGTTACCATTACTGAGGACATTTGGGTTGCCAGGTTGTAAACAATCCATCCTTCTCCAGCATGTAGACCATCATAAAAGTGCAGCAGGATATCTGGACATCCTTTAATTAAGTATTTATATTACATTTATAACAGCAGTCTTAATTGATTACTATGCAAACCCTTAATTAATCACACATTAACATGTATGACTGCAGAATTGTTGGTTTCTTACCCTTAATGAATGACTTATGAACATTTACACATGCTGCCTGAATGGCTTATTAGAAGGTGAGAAACTCACAAACTGGTAACCCAAATGTTTTTATTACTGGCTTACAACTGACCAATAAAGCAGTGGTAAAAGGTTTATTAACTATTAATAAAGGGTGAAGTATGAGAGAGTGGTGAATATGATACACACACATCTGGAGTTTTTGTGCCTTACATTGTGCAGTGGGCCTTCCTCTGCTCTGTGCGGTCAAAGTTGAGGCTCTTTGGTCTCGAGCCTCCAATTATTGATTGCTGCTTGAGCTGTGTGGTTTTCTCCATTTCCAGCTCGGACCCCGCCACGCTCTGCTCCTCCTTCAGCCGTGCAATCTGCTCTTGCTGCTCCTTCAAAAGCTTCCTCTGCTGTGTGATGATATGCTGCTGGGCGGCGTGTCTGTTCTCAAACTTGCTGCCTGGCGGCACTGTGCTTTTTGAACAGGTAAAGCCGCCGCTCTCACATCTCTGCTGTGCCCCTTGGAGCTCAGCAGCAGTCGGTGCTGCATGCTGTCTGGTCACCTGCCATGGCTGAGTGGGCTGGGCCACAGCATCCACAGGAGTCTTATTCTGATGTACTGCAGAGGCATTGGCGGCTGAAGTGCTTGACCTGTGGTGATCTCCCTACAGAGATGGAAACAGAGCAGATATGAAGATGGTAATAGGCTATATGTGAAAGGAATTCCCCCCTTAGGTCTATGAAAAACTTAAAGTGCTCATATTATGCTCATTTTCAGGTTCATAATTGTATTTAGAGGTTATATCAGAATAGGTTTACAAAGTTTAATTTTCAAAAAACACCATGTTTTTGTTGTACTGCACACTGCTGCAGCTACTCTTTTCACCACTGTAACATGTTACAAAGTGACGCACGTTCGTCACGGAAGTAAAGGCTGGACTACAACAGAGCTGTTTGGAGCAGTTTGTGAGCAGTGTTTTCTGTTGGAGATGGTAAGTCCCTTTGGGGTGGACTTTGGGCTTTTTCACTTTGTAAATCTATAACGTGCAAAAAAAAAGATATATCACACAATAAAGGAAAGGGGAAAAGCCAAAAAGCATAATATGAGCACTTTAAGGGAGATAATATAGAATACAGTATTTCAGTCCAATATAATCTTCACTGAGCTCCGGAAACCCTGATATATACGCAGCAGGAGCCTGAGAGCAAGTATATCCACTCTATTGACCCCTCCAGCAACTCTAACTTTATCTCCTGTTCTGCTTCTACTGTCCCTCGAGCTCTGTTCCACTATCCTACACCACTTATTTCTCTCTAGTATTCTTTCCATCTGCTCTATGCAGTCCCGTCCCCTATATATTAACACCACTCTTTTCTTGCTCTCACTCTCCAGAGTTGTGAATATTTCAGCAGGAAAAGTTTTTCTTCCTGGTCGACTTACTGAGAAAGGTTCAGGTCATCCCAGGCAATAAGAAGGAAAACAATTTTTATTCAATTTAAGTCCCAACCATATTTATTGCCTAAGTAATTGTAGCCTTTATCACCACCTGCCAAGGATAGGGCTGATGTTTTAGTCATGATTCCACTCAGTGTTTAAAAATGTGATTTGCCAGGTTGTTCTCAGTGGGAAGCATCAACAAATATGTTTAACTATTACATTTTTCACTTTGCATTGTTGCTAATGATATGAGGATTTGTGAGTGCACTTCTCACCTTTTCCGTTGTCTCTGGTTGGTTAGATGCGTCAGGTGGGGCCATAATTGGCTGATAAATTGGGGTTTCTGTGGCCTTGAGTTTGCCTGTTGATGCAGCACTGATTAAGGCAGCCATCTTGCGCCGGGTCTCCTGCTGCTGGGCTAAAAGCTCTCGTTGTTCCTTCTCCATCCGACACCATAGCTGCCACTGATTCAGACATCGCCGAAGCAACCGCCTTCGGTCACTCTCCGTAGCCAGCTGACATCGCCTGGAGGAGGGAACAGGTGTGATTGTATTTTTACCCCTCAGTTATTGCTTGATTGGGGTAACAGAGATGATGGAGGGTGTCTTCTAGAAATACTGCCATCAATAATAATTCATTTTGAATATAGGTTGTAATTCACATTGTATAAGTTGTGGTAAATGGCAGGATTTATACAATGATGGGTCATCAGGACCTTTTAACATAATTCCTTTGAGGTTCTTGCCTGTTTTCAGCTCGTAGATCCTCCTCTGTTCTCGCCACCTCTCGCTGCTGTTGTTCTGCCCACACCACTGCCCGCCACGCTCGCCAGGCTCTCAGCTGCCGCTTCCAGTCACAGAGGGCCATGGCTTTACCTAAGCGTAGCCTTCTGGCCAACACCACTGAATACCAGTTAGAGAAATGCCTCTGCAGACACTACAACATGCAAAACATGCACAAACATGCATGCCCACAAGTTAGAGAACTCACATTGATACATTTGCTGTACCAACCTGCAAGTACAGCCACAGTACAGGAACCAACCTTGAGATTACCCATGAGAACCATGGTTTGAATTTTCTGTTCTTTATGAAGTTTCTCTGTGTCCTGCGGCTGCTGTTTTGTGGGAAGTGGAGGAGCTGACTGGAGGCTTCTGGCTGCCCTTTGCCCTTCCACTCTCTCCCTTTCCCTGTGGAATAACCATACATGCACTTCTTAGTCTACCAGGGGCCCATAAAGAATAGCAGCCATCTCTTGCAGTAAATATTTGTTTTGGGTGTGTATGAACACACATACTAAACACGAATATGTGGTTTCCTGGAATTGACCCAATTGGTTATTTTTCTCTTGCCAATCTCTGTTAAAATTTTTATTAGATTTTCAGAATTTAAATTCAGTAGAAATACCTTAATGACAAAGCTAATGCCCTGTAATACAATTGTAAAACATTTTAGCTATGCTAGCAGCATGGCTCTATAAATGGCAATGACGGCTGGTTCGGTCCACCACTTTGGTCCTGGTGGAAATATGTGAATTGTTTTTGGATGGACTGCCATTAAGTTTTGTACAGACATTCATGATCCCCAGATGATAAATCCCCTGACTTTTCCTCTAGTGCCACAGGTTGACAACTGTCGTTCTGAGTGAAATGTCTCCACAACTATTTTTAACAACTTTTCATCTAGCACCATCATTAGGTCGAATTTCTAATTTGCCCAATACTTTGGTTTATGACCAAAAACCTGCAAATCAAATGACATTCTCATCAGCTTCAGATGATGGTGAACATGTGAAACATTATACCTCCTAAACATCACCATGTTAGCATTGTCATGTTTGCATTTAGCTCAATGCACCGCTGTACAAGTATATCTAAAGGTATATCTTTTTTTATTTCCGCATGGTGACAGCCATTGATCGCTTTTAACAAAGGATGTTGTACCTTGGCTGGTACACACTTTGTAAGAGATGACACAGCAGTCTCACCGTGCTGGACATGAGCTTGTGTGCAATGCCCTGCACAGGGACACTTCTGCAATACTCGTTTGGGTCAGGGAGCTGGCTTACTTCTTAATAGGTTACCATTAATCCATTCAATCCACTATAGGAAGGTGGAAGAGGCAAGATCACGTACGATGCAATCAGATAGGAGACTGAGGGTTATTTCAGATTTGGGTGATAAGCACTTCAGCACAGGCCGGTGGTTGCTGAGAATACCATACCTCTGTCGAACCAGCTGTTCTAGGCCTCTCCTCTCCGCCATCTGGCGTCGCAGTCTCACCATCTCCTGCTGCACCATCTCCTCCTGCCTGTGTCCCTGCTGCTTCTTCCTTGTGTCCTCCACTCGCTCCCTCCTCTTTGCCTCCTCTATGGCACCCCGCCGGGCCTCCCTCTCTCTCTGTTGCCTCTGCCTTTCAGCCTCCTGCCGGGCCCTGTTCTCTCGCACCTTCAGTGGCAATCAGTAGCAATTAGTTTAAGTGAGAACACGACATGGGTGCCCGTCATTCTACTCACGGTGACAGTTTCCCAACCCACAGCATTCACACCTCTTATCTCGAGAAAACCGTGAGATTCACTTTGGTCACATACCTGCAGGTGTCGTGCTTCCATGGTGACAGTCGGATCTCTGAACTTCTTCCTTGTTTGTCCAACATCCAGCGCCAGTTCCTCCATCACTCCAGAGTCCAACACCTCTTGCTCCATCAGGTCCTGTAGGAAGCTGTTAACGGCACTGTGCTCTTCCTCCTCGGCCAGGCAGTTGTACAGATCTTTGCACGAGTGAGAAGAAGTATTATAACTGAGGAGTTTTTAAAAGAGCTGTACCAGTGATTTTATGTTTTATACCATTAACATTTGTACTGTAAATTACTGCTGACAGATTTGCAAAGCATAAGTTTTCAGATTGATTTGTTGCCCTTTCAGTTCATTTTCCCATGATGTGAAAATCAAAGACTCAAAACACTTGCTTGAGATAATCTTTTGCAGAAAGCATTTAGACATACACATATATATGTTCTCTATTGTTTAACTCTATTGTAGTCAAAACTCAAAGAAACTCCTACATCTAAGATGTGGAAGTCACTTGTTGAAAACCATTGCATTCACAAGTTATGTTGTAGGAATATTAAACCTAAATTACCAAAAAGACAGGACATTGTGAAAGGAAATTGAAATTTGGTAGCCTCTTGGTTTTAAAACATTGCAGTTTGGCATTTAACTCTGAATTCTTAAAATTCAGACTGTGAATGCACAAACAATGAAGAAAACAAAAGAAAACTACACTATGATAACTTTGACAAAAAAAAGAAAGTTTATAAAATGCTCAATGTGATCAATTTCTAATCTCAAGCAAGTTCAACATCTCTGCAGTGAAATAAATTCAAATCAGTGAGTTGGAGTGATAATGACAAAATCTTCCTTTATGGTGAACTAGTCCTTTAAAAGTGTTCTGCTCCAACCTTTGACATATTTAACTACGAACTCTAGCTTTAACTGGTCTTCATTAACTCAAATAAAGAGGTTAGTTGGATAGGTTACCATCAAAGTTGCCGTAGTTAAGGGCGGCAGGCTGAGCACTAGCCAGTGCAGCAGAGCTTCTCCTCTCACCAGAGCACATCAGGTCATCTTCCTCCTCCACCTCCAGTTCCAGCCGCAACTTACTGCTCAGCCAATCACCAAGAAGAGCCTGAGCTGCAACAAGCAATCACCCAAATATCATTGTTCAGTCTGCAGCTGCTGCACAGGATCAACACTGTTATATAGGTAACACTTCTCTAGAGACCTCTATTATTTGTTTTTATAGGCTGACCTACCTTCACTGTAAGCATCATCGTGATCTCTTATCTGATCAGTGCTTTGCAATGGTACAGCTAGGCTGTTGGTTCCTAGATGAGGTTTCTTGTGGGGGAAGACTTCCGATACAGCAAACTCGGAAGCCACCTCCACACGCTAAAGACAAAAAAAAAAAATAGAAAAACTATTGATTGTTTTCATTATCAATTAATGTGTTGATTACTCAGTTACTTGGTTAGTGCCCATCATCTTCAAATAGCTTGTTTTTCCCACTAACAGTCCAAAACCCAGAAGAATACATGCAATGATACAAAAATGCATCATGAAAATACACATGCACACAGCTGCAACTGCAAATAAGTTCTTTCACCTTCCTCCACTGATCGATGTCACCATTCTTCGCATGCATCTGTTATTGGAAGAAGAAAATAATAATTTCAAGTGTAAGCTGATGGTGTTTTGCAAAAGAGACCACATGGCCCATGAAAATGCCCAGCCAAGCTCACACACAGACACCTTGAGCTGTGGGCTGAGCCAATGCCTGCTGATTATTTCACAGGAAAGCTTAAATCAGAATATTACTATTATTTCCCAGACATCCAAAAGTCGGTGCTTTACTAGCAGTGATCCAGCTATCTCTGTTTCAGACAAGAGACATATGAGACTGCAGGCATATGAAAGGTCATTTGTATGACAGTTCTAAGCCATCCTCTGACGAGCCATCCTTCATCCGTAGTAATAACACTGATGCTGTGTTTCTTCATTCATAAATCCAATAGGGCCCTTTTGTACAATAATGTTATATATCTAGGGGATTTGATAATCCTGGGGAAAGGTCTTAAAAGTAAAAATAGTTGGAAAAAATATTTTATGTAAGAGAAAGTGTTGAGGTGAGCCTGAATGTATTATCTAGAATAGGCAGCCACATTTTCCCTCTCAATTTTACGAAGACAAAACGTACCTTGTCTGCCGTTTTACTCTTGCCGAGCCTCCTCCACCTAAACAGGTGAGGATTGTGACCTGGGAACGTCATTATCGTTTAGTTATAGACCGCTGCTACTGTAATATATGCCCAAACATCATTACTCTTCTACCAACAGCTACAGAAGCCAACTATTTTACTATTTCAACAAAAAGTGTTCAGAAGTCGGCTCAAAGAACCCTCGCATAACGCAAGACCTGTACACATAACTGCCGTCGAGTTGATCACATAGGATTCTGGGTAATGTAGTATATTAACCATTTTTTTTAGGCTGACTGTCGCGTCAACAAAGCATGTTAGGACTACATGGCACACTACATCTTGTTTGTGGTTTTTGGTAACCATAGCAACGATGCTCACTTCTGTAAATGCCTGCTTTTAAAATGTAATAAATCGTAAAAATATAATCCAGTAACACTACTTATTTGAAAGGTTGTATAAAGCACAATACAACAAATTGGAGTTGGCTATTATTTATTTATTTAACTGGCTATGGCCAGAGTGATCTGGCTATGTGTTTTCTATGATCATGGTCTATGATGTGTAGAAGTGCTGTCGCGGCCGGTGATGACGACATATTTCGACGACTTGTAGTTCCTGTCAGGCAATGAGTTTTGCAGGGAAGCGAAAGAAGAGATGCTCCTAGTTACTTTACTATTACATAAGGTGTGTCCCAAACCGCGCACTTCTGTACTTATACTAACTATTTGAGTGCACTCAAAGTGTAACTTGTCGAAGTGTGGTAAATGCAGTGCACTGCAAATACCCGGATGGTGCACTCAAAACGGTCAAAAAGTTGAGTGTGCATCGATGCACACTCAACACACTCAACGGTCGCCATCTTGGCTACGTAGCGGAAGGGGCGGAGCTATCAAAAACTGAAAAACTTTGGATAATGGCGGACTTCTACGCGACAGCGAAACCGACCGAACAACACAAATGTAAGTTGAACATTCATCTTTTGCTGTACTTGTATAAAATATAAGCCACCTGTTTATGTATATGTGGTTAATTTTGCAATCGGTGAGGATTTTTTTACCGCGAATTATAACGTTTATATGTACCGTAATTTGACGTGCTATCAAGCTAGCTTTAGCTAACCTTAGCTAGCTAACAGCGGCACAGTTTAACCAACGAGTATAGCTAGAAGTTACCGGTACTCTTTGGTTTAACCACTGGCAAATACGTGATAACCTAGCTAGCTAGCGTTACATGTGTTGTGGTATACTGTTTACTGTGTTTAACTATCGTCCTCACTGGAGACATTTTAGCATTAGATGTGTGTGTGTGTGTGTGTGTGTGTGTGTGTGTGTGTGTGTGTGTGTGTGATCTCGTATGTGTATACAATATACATCAGCTAAGCTGCGAGCGTTAGCAGTAATGTTACAGTACGTTAATGTATGCTATGTTATAACGTATTAACAGCGCTGTTTCTGTCCTGATCTGACTTATATAATCGTTAGGGACACGGACGTGGCAGCCGTCAACGCTGCCAACTTGAGGGAAGTCCTCCTCTGCTGGAAGGCGAACGACCTGGGGGAGGAGAGAGAGGATTTCCCTGCTGGTCTTGTGGACAGCACGGTGCACAGTGGCCCGGGGCAGAGCAAAGGCTCTGGCTAAACCACGATAAGAGGTACCGCTGGCTAGCCGAAAGAGGAAGACAAGGGCCTCGATGACGGGTCCCCAGCCGTGGTCACACGCCGTGCCGAGGCTGTACCGTTACAGGATCCCCTGGAGAGTCTGAAGTCCCCCCTCATATCACTTTCCCCATCAAAGTACAGGCCCAGCAATGGCACCGTCTTTTAAAATAAAATGTTATTGAATGTATTTAATGGTATGTGATAGCTTTAGCGTTGCATGACTGTAGCAAGCATACGTGAAATGAATGAATAGAACAATATGATCTATTGAAATGTCTATTGGGTTGCCTCTGCTTTCATTCTTGTATTGTCACTGTAATTAATAGCTATTGCAATAAACACCCTTATATAAACATATAATATGACTATTTTCTATGTTAACGTGTCAGTTGGACACCATTTTAATTGCTCCAATTTTGCTAAAATAACTCAAAATGGCCATTTTTGGTTTCTTACAATGAATTAAAAGCAAAAGTATGAATATCATAAAACCGGTATGTTTATGGTTGCATAAAACAGAGGTCAAATACAAGCAACAATAAAAACAATCACATTCATTTTGATAAACAAAGCAGAAATGTATTTTTCGCGAGTGACAAAAGGTAGTGGGAATGCTCTGCCCGGGGTACAATTCACAATTTCGCAGAAGAAGAAGGAGGAGGACTGAGATGTTGTGATCGTCACTTCCGGTAAGTACATGAGGCAGTGCGCGATTTGAGACAACACTCCCCCGTCAAATTTTACGCACTATGCAAGTAAGTACATAGTGCACGAAGTGCACTTCTCTGAGTGCACTAAGGGAAGTGCGCGATTTGGGACACACCTTTACACTTGCATAATTCAAACCAGCACAACTGTGAATGCGTAGGTTTCCTTGTCGTCTCTTAAGAGCAGTAACGTTAAACACCTCAACTCACCGAACGCTCGAATAGAGTCGTTAATACGTGTGTGGTTAGGCTAGTCAAAGTTAGCTGCTTCACGTGGCTGCTTCACGTGTGTTTTGCTAACGTTAACGTAAGCTATCGGATCTATCATTGGAACTCGTGGTGGTTTAGGTACTGTACGTTAGTGTAGTTCAGTGAATCTTTTTAGAGAGACTGCAGCTCCTGGTATGGCTGGCAGCAGGATGAAGCTGGAGATAACCCGTGTGGTTCAGGGAAGAAGTCGTCTGGGTGTACTGAAGGGGCTCGGCAGGACGGGACAGCAGTCTCTGGAAGTCCCGGCGTGTCTGCTGTACACACACGTAGGCACAGTGCCCCACCTCACCCAGGACACACTGCACACCCTGAGCAACCTCCCCTCTGTTACTCAGGTTACCCTGTCTAATATGTAAGACACACACACACAAACACTCTAACTATTTTTATTTTAAATTTTTTTCTAACTTTTGTTATTCCTTTCTCAAGAGCAGAGCACCAGGAAGTGTTGGAGGAGTTTAAGGATGGATTCAGAAAGTTTGCAGGTACTTTGGGTCGATCAATCACATTTGTATTCTTCTTCCTCTCTCCTCCCTCAGTGGTACTTAGTAATCAGGAGAAAAGCGAAGAAGATAAGTTGGGACATTATAACAGACCGAATGGCATCAGTTGCATAAATTATGATAACACCCAATCCATTCAGATTTATTCAGTATGATTAAAAGGTAATCCATCATCTTTTTAACTAACTGAAAAGCATGTGTTGTATTGATATTAATGCAATAGAGCTTTATTTAAAACTACTTTTTCTTTCATTTGTATAAAATAGTTGGAATCAGTTTAATATGTTCAGGTAAAGGCATACAACTGCAAAATAGTATGGACATGTGACAATAATGTGCAGATCTGTTACTCGATATTGGTCAAAACATTGGACCAGATATTAGGAAATGTGTAGTAGCAGCATATATATATATATTATATGACAACAGTAGCCAGTCAGTGCCGAAATCCTATTTTAAGCAAAGCGTGTTCATACAAAAAGTTTACTTAATACTTTTATTATTATTTAATACTTTTTGAGATTTGAAGTTCCTTCTTGAACTTCAAAACAACAGATGACATCGCTCACCACATGGTTCAGCCAGTAGCTGTTCTATTCCTTCAGTCTCAACTTTAAAGCCAACATGAATGAGAAGTCCCTTAAGTGTTTGTGATACAATCGAAAACTCCATAACAGCTACTGAGTTCTGAACATTTACAGATCTTTAACGAGGTTGTGAGTGTAAATATCTTTCTCAAATTGTCCTTTTTTTCACCCCTTTAATGGACCGGTATATGTTTCTGCTTAAAAGCATGCCATTTGAACTGTGCTGTGTTAAGACTTTGTTGGTCCTTTTTCGGAAGTAGCTTTGGTAGTAATTCAAAGCACATCTATCTCACACTGTCAAACAACAAGTCAAATCATCTCCATGTCAAAAATTAGGAGGCTGTAGAGGAGGAAAGGGACTTTGTTGAACAATTTTGAATTAACCTTGTTGCTGTTTTTCTCCACAGTTATTGTTATTTAACCTTCTGCAGTAATATTTTAAAGGTCGTATGACATGCTGCTTTTTGGATGCTTTTTTATAGGCCTTAGTGGTCCCCTAATACTGTATCTGATGTCTCTTTCCCAAAATTCAGCCTTGGTGCAGAATTACAGCCACTAGAGCCAGTCCCACAATGAGCTTTCCTTAGGACGTGCCATTTCTGTGTCTCTAGCTTTAAATGCTATTGAGGAAAAGAGAGGCGGGGCAAGGTGGAGGGTGGGGGTGTGGCCTTGACCAACTGCCATGCTTCGCTTGCATAGACAGTTAAAGAAATGGACCAACAGATCCCATTGCTCTGGACAGAGACCAGTGAAGGCTATTAGAAGCACTTTTCCGGTGATGGCTGAGCGTTACTGCGCAGCTGCAAACTGAGCTTGCCGGCGTATATGTGACGTGAGCAACGTGTCTGAAAGTTGTAAGTCTTCTGGTAGCTGTGCCAAGAGAAATCTCAGTTATTCCCAATCTTGCAGAGATGGAGAGTGTCGGTATATGTAAGGAGATAACATAGGTACAGGCTAATTATTGCTAACTAAAATGCTTGTTAATATTAGTAATTAAACTAAACAGCTAATGTACGTCCAAACTGCCTGCGAGCTTCTCCTGTACTGGACGGTAATTCCTCTACTATGCGACAGTAAGTCGCGTGGTTATGACACAATCGTTAGCCTATTTTTATAAAAACGTCTGCTACGGCGCCATAACGTGAGATACAAGGTAATGGAGCCTTTTATACATTGTCGTGTTTTTTTTAGAAATAAACAATGGACAAATAAAGTCTTTAAACGCTTCAGATGTAAAGTTATTCACTATCAAAGTGACGCCAAAATGAATGACAGTCAATGGAATGGCTGATGGGTGATGGCTTGTTAGCATCAAAATGGCGCCATAGGAGCTTTGCGTTGTGGAGAGAAGCTTACCCCCTTGTTCGCTCGTTTGCAAGCCATGATGTCTCTCTCTTTCTCATTGGCGGGCCAAATTCTCTGGTAACCTTGCCCCTTATGACGTCATATAGGGAAGATTCCAGATTGGCCCATCTGAGCTTTAAGTTTCTCAAAAGCGGAGCAGGATACCCAGGGCTTGGTTTACACCAGTTGCCATTTCTAGCCACTGGGGCACCATAGGCAGGCTGGGGGAACTCATATTTAATATGTTAAAAAACCTCAAAGTGAAATTTTCATGCCATGGGACCTTTAAATAGAAACGTCAGCCAGGCTCAAAATCCTGTACTGGTGTGACTAGTTGATGTATTTGATGTAAATGTCATGCATGCATGATACACATATTTAGAAGAGCTTGGGGTGTATCAATATTTCCACTGGCTAGATTGGAAAAACTGGAACAAATTGCTTCTAAACATACAGTATGCAAGTTCAATATTTAAAAAAGGGGATTAGCTTCATGAGCCTGACCAAAAAGTGGTGCCATTCTGAGTAAAATTAATATAAATGCCCCAGAAGAGTGACCTCATTCAGATTTGATGTACAGCAGTAGCTGTGGTACTAAGCTCTACCCTGCCTCAAGCAACCACATTTTTAATTAGAAGTGTAATCACTTCTGCGTTTCTTGTTGTAAAATGTCAGGGGATTACTACTGTGCTGTCCCTGAAGTCCCAGAATGGAAGAGCAGTGATTGAATAATTGGAAATAATAACAGCATTTGCTGCTATCATTCCTTTTGTTTTCTCACCTTTTGATCTTCTGCTGCAGCTAGGTTTGCTGATAAGGCCACGACGCATTCTTCTCTCCCGACCCGGAGTTGTCACATTAAAGTGATGGCTCGGTGTAATTTCACCCTAGGGTCCTTTGCACCACGACCTCGAGCCAAACAACCCCTCAGAAGCTTTTTTCACCTGGGTCGAACATTGGGCGAGTTAGCGTTATCAGCTGATTAGCTTACTGCAGGCGCTAACGGATCCTAGGGTGTATCTCATAAATTACCCCACTAATAATGCCCAAAATGATACCAAACTTCTACAGTAGTACAAATAGGTTATGCACTCATAAAATTATGGATTGGAAAGTTTGAAAGTACACCAGGAGTTTATTTAGGCAAGGCAAGGCAAGGCAGCTTTATTTGTATAGCACTTTTCAGCAACAGGGCAATTCAAAGTGCTTTACATGAAGACAATTATAAAAAATACAAGAATAAAAGTTACAGTGCAGTATAAGAAATTAAACATTAAAGAGCAGTTAAAAACAGTTAAAAATATAAAAGCAGATAAAATAAGCAACAAAAGTATAAGAAATGGGTAGTTATTTAACGAAAGGCTACATCAAAAAGAAAGGTCTTCAGCCTTGATTTAAAAGAACTGAGAGTTGCAGCGGACCTGCAATTCTCTGGAAGTTGGTTCCAAATATGTGGAGCATAGGAACTAAATGCTGCTTCTCCCTGTTTAGTTCTGACCCTGGGGACAGAAAGCAGACCTGTCCCAGACGACCTGAGAGGTCTGGGGGGGGGTTGTAGTTTACTAGCAGGTCAGAAATGTATTTTGGACCTAAACCGTTTAATGATTTATAAACCAGCAAAAGTATTTTGAAATGAACTCTCTGAGGCACAGGAAGCCAGTGTAAAGACTTCAGCACTGGAGTGATGTGATCCACTTTCTTGGTCTTAGTGAGGACTCGAGCAGCAGCGTTCTGAATCAGCTGCAGCTGTCTGATTGATTTTTTTACGGAGACCTGTAAAGACACCGTTACAGTAGTCCAGTCTACTGAAGATAAAAGCATGGACAAGTTTTTCCAAGTCCTGCTGAGACGTAAGTCCCTTAACCCTTGATATATTCTTAAGGTGGTAATAGGCTGACTTAGTAATTGTCTTAATGTGACTGTTGAAATTCAGGTCTGAGTCCATAATTACACCAAGATTTTCATATTAGAAATAACACTTGCCTGCTGGCTTCTGCTCTCTGCTGCTAATGCTGCCGGTGCTTAGGGACGTCTGCAAATTACAACACCGAAAAGAGATACAACAAAAATATTGATTAATTTAACTTATTTTTTTTAATTAAGTGCTGTAGTACAACTAGCAGGAGACAAGTTATAATTGAGGTAAGTTTGTAGACACTACCTTATTAAATCATGAAATTAATCAATATTTTTGTTGTATCTCTTTTCGGTGTTGTAATTTGTACATAATTTGCAGCCTTTGCTGACTGTAACCCTTTGATTTTCTTCCCTGTGTGATTTTTGTTTTGTGCAGGTCTTCATGATACTGTGTTGTACTGCTCGCTTCACGACCCTGCGACCCCCTGCCCAACAGGTTACACTACTAACAAGGTAAGATTAAAGGAGAATTTCGGCCAATTGTTACGTTAATCTTGATCGACCACAAAAAAAACAAAACCCGACCACATCGGTGCAGGCAACACGGAGAAGCTGCAGCTAGGTGTACAAGCTTCCACTGAGCTAAAACGGCAGTTGTCAGGGCAGATTTTAGAGTGCCTTTGTGCCTCTTAACAGACACAAAATGCAATTCAAATGTCTGTGCAACATGAACAGGGCCCTTATGTGACAACAAGATGCGTTTTCAACTCAGACATTGTTTTATTGACCTACCCTGTCTCGATGCTGCTGGTGGGTAGCTTGCCCGGTTAGCTGCTAGCAGCTTCTCCGTGTGGCCTGCACCCATTGGGGTCGGGTTTTTTTCAATCGAAAGTACACACATAATTATAGTGGTCAAGATTAACGTAACAATTGGCCGGAATTCTCCTTTAAGCTTCTGCTTAAAGGAATAGTTCCACATGTTGGGAAACCCGCTTATTCCTTCCATGCCGAGAGTTCGTTGAGAAGATCAATACTACTCTGATATCTGTGCGCTAAATATGTAGCTGGAGCCAGCAGCCTGTTAGCTTAGCATAAAGACTGAAAACGGGGGAACTAGTCCCACTCTGTCCAAAGGTAGCAAAATGCACCTCTAAAGCATGAAAATGATGAAGTTGTAGTTTTATGGGGGGTTATGTGTAACTATTTGTTGGCCTGGGAGCAGTTGCTAGGCAACCAGCGAAGACTACGTCCAAGAAATACTTACACATAACACAAAACAATGGGTTAAACCACATTTTGTCGTTTTTGCATTTTGTTTTTGTTATTAAGTGAGCTAAGAGAGGCTGGTGGGTGAATTTGTTACCTTCAGACAGAGCAAGGCTAGCTGTGTACTCCTGTTTCCAGTCTTTATGCTAAGTTAACCAGCTGCCGTGAGATTGGTATAGGTCTTCTCATCTAACTCTTGGCAAGAAAACGAATAAGCGTATTTCCCACAATGTCAAACTATTTAAAGAGAGAATTGTCTCACCAAAGTTGTTTCAGTTCAAGCATCTTTTTACATGGAAATGCCCTCTGTGGGTTGTTATTAGACGGTGTCAGTGTGGGGCAGCGGTGGGCGGATCGAGCTGACAGTGGCCAAGTTTATGGCTCTCCAGAAGACCGTGCAGCCAGACTGGTACCAGAGCATGGCAGACGGAGAGACGTGGCAGAATAACACCTCCCGCAAAAGGGTTCGAAAGTCAGTGGATCGAACTCTCGCCCACTTGGATGAGTGTCTGCTGGTTCACCAAAAATCCCAGGTACACACACGCAAGCAGCAGTCTAAACACACACCACTATTCTTTTACAGTACATTTGTGTATCAGTCATGCACGGCACGAGCACACGGGACAAGGATTGATGTTTAGTGTTTATGTTGTCGCAGGAGCCGCTGTGCGGCAGCTGGAAACACAGTGAGATTAGGAGGAATTAATTATCAGTGGGTACATTCATTGTCAGTAGTTGTGTACGGCTCAGCATCACGGATGAATAATGAAATCAGCTATTCTTTCTTTTAAAAGCAGCTACCTCATTTCATGACAGATAGAAGAGAGTGAAGCTGATCCACATAAAGAGATGCAGGAGATGGTGTGTGTGTATATATATATATATATATATATATATATATATATATATATATATATATATATATATATATATATATATATATATGCATACATATGACACCTTAACTCAGATATGCTTCAGAAGAGATAATATATTTCCAACTGTATTGCCTTAGACCCCTAAGGTCTGTAACTTGATATATAGGAAGTCATTTATTCTAAGTTTGTTTGGGTTGCATTAATCTGAAAGTATGTCTTTTTAACAGAGTTTTTATTATTTGTAAATTTCACTGCCTGTATGTCTTTGAAATGTGCTCTTCTGTGTATTTTATTGCCTGGCTGCAAACCAAATTTCCCTTGGGACAAGTGTAGAATGATGTTGACCAAAGGTACAAACACGCAACAGCGTGCTGCAGGTAAGACTGAGTGAGCTGCTTGATTGCTACCGAGCTCCACTCCCCACCCCCCACTGCATCTTTTCCTGCTCGTGATGTGAAGTTAACTTCATGTCGAGTCATCAAAATCCAGATGGTCCATGGCAAGAATAAAACCTTTATTTTTTTATTTTTGCACTTGAGGAAAATTTCTCTTTGTCCCTACACACCTGATAATGCTCCATGAGCTTTTCATTCTATATTTCACCAATCACCAAACTGTATGTCATTGCCAGGAGTTGGAGGGAGTGGAGCTGTTTGGGGTGGTGGAGGGAGGAGACATCTTGGAAGAGAGGGTGCGCTCAGCCAGGGAGACAGCCAAGAGGCCGGTGGCAGGATTCTGCCTGGACGGCCTGCAGACGGGCTCCATGGACCGGGCCCTGAGGACCCAGCTCATCACAGCTGTGACCAAAGAGCTGCCTGAGGACAAACCAAGGTCAGCTTCTGATTGTGTTGAGAAATGTGTTTATTGATCACAGAGATTTCTCCCCCACTAATCATACACTTGTCTCTAGTGTTTAATTTGAAAGTATTTACTATCTTGACATCAATAAGACAGATGTAGCACAAAGGCATTTTAATCACCCGTTTAGGAACAGACTGTAGAGGCTCGGCAGTAAATCCATACAGAAACAAAAAACACCCGAGGGGCTACAACTAAGAATTTTCATAATTAATGAACGTATTGATTTTGAGGGTTAGGATTTGAAAAGGTCCATTACAATTTTATAGCGACCAAAATCCAACACCTAAATATATTCGATTTACAATAACATTAAACAGAGGAAAGCAGCATGTTGGAGTCGCTAAAACCAGGATGTTTGTAGTTTTTTTTTTTGCTTGAAAAAATTGATTTTTGTTAATAAACAAATTGATTTGTTGACTAATTGATTCACCTCTAATGCAAACTCTAAGGAAGCAAACACATCTTTATATTTCGGAACCTCTAACTAGGAGATACTCAACATTGTTACTAGTTACCAAAATGATTACTCAGTTACCAGCACTGGAATTTATTCATTCTTTGCTGATACATAAATGAATACAATTTTAATTAATTTGGTTCCTTTTTATTTTT
Organism: Gymnocephalus cernua; assembly: GCA_023631565.1. NCBI lineage: Eukaryota > Metazoa > Chordata > Actinopteri > Perciformes > Percidae > Gymnocephalus > Gymnocephalus cernua. The sequence continues at coordinate 19,741,928 of CM042446.1, forward strand.
AGTACATTAACAACCAGTGCAGCAGTGCGGTGTGATTCAGAGATGGAGAGTTGTTGGTAGGTCCAGCTCTTAAGTTAAGGATCCTGCTTGATTGATTAGAAGTCAAAACCCAGCAGCTTCTCTCTGTTTTAAATAATTATAAATTAAATATCTTTGGGTTTTGGACTTTTGGTCGGACAAAGCAAGCCATTTTGAAGACGTCACCTTGGGCTCTGGGAGTTGTGATAGAGGCTTCACTGTCATTTTATATAAAACAACTAAACAAATAATTGTAAAGATAATTGATACAGTAATTTAATGAAAATGATTGTTTGTTGTAGCTATATATATATATATATATATATATATATATATATATATATATATATATATATATATATATATATATATAAATAAATAAATATATAATATAGTTTAAGGTTAAAACACTCAACTCGTACATATAAGCATAATGATGAAATAGAAAGATGATCTAGCCAATTTTTAATCCTGTGAAAGGAATATTGTATAATGATAAAATGCTTATTCTAGAGATATTCAAAAGAACCTTAAGTCTCCAACCAGACGGAATACACTATCAGTACGGGGCCAAACTTTCTCTAGATGTTACTGGCTCTCCAAACATAACTACTGTTCATAAGCTGCTGTGATGGAGGGTCTGGCAGTGGCTCTGAAAGAAGCAGTAGTCTGTATCCAGGAGCTGCATTTAAGCTCATCTGGAATACCGAGGGACGCCACCGTGCCTGCTGTTAGTTCTGCCTGTTTGGAGATGCTGCTTCCTACTGGGAAGTGGAGTGGAGTCATTATCAAATGCTAAATTGGGCTTGACCTTGATGCCTGCAGGCAGAGTCAGAGGGAGCCAGTTTACTGAAAGCCCACGAAGAGCACAAACACACATATGTTGTAGACCCTTGTGTTTATGATTAATGTAATGTTTAATTCAGTACTTTCTGCTGTTTGTGCCGTGACTGTCAGACTGCTGCAGGGTGTAGGACGACCTGATGAGGTGCTGGCGTGCGTGGAGGCCGGTGTGGACCTGTTTGAGAGTTTCTTCCCCTTCCAGGTGACGGAGCGAGGCTGCGCTCTTTGCTTCAGCTTCGACATTTCCCCGGACCCGGAGCTCGCAGGTAGAGCGCCCCATGCAGGTGTGGTGAATACCTGTGCTAAGGAATAGTTTTGTTGCAACTTTTTCTTTTTACATGTTACATCATTTAGAGGGTAAATCAGTATCTCAGATAAAGCTAAACCACAAGTGATGAAAGAAAGTTTTACTTAATTGGCAGCTGTGGTGCGCTGACAGATATTGATCTATTAAATTTATATATTAAAAAAAAACAAAAACTAACCTATTTTATTGTTAATGATTTTACTTGTTTTGTCTTTCTCTTGTACTCCATAATTTTTATGTTGTAACACCAATGAGTTGAACATATCAGGAGATGCAGATCAAGCTTTTTAACTTTCGGCTGCTCTAACATTCCCATTTAAGTTTCATCTACCCCCCCTCCACTTTCTTGTTCTTCCTAGGCAGAGCAACTTATGTAACTATTTCTTTAGACATTAGCAAACATTACACATTTAAATGAAAGCACACAGAGGTTTAATTCCAAAGGGAAAAAGGTGACACTTCTGCTCTTGTCTAACCAAGTCACCTTTCAAGTAAAACAACCTTGCCCAAAGTCACATAATGACTTTTTAAAGTGTGATGAAGGAAATTACCCCAAAAAGATGGAAAACATTGGCTTTTCTTTTCAACAGCTTGTTATTTCTATAGGAGTTGTGATGTTGAGTTAAAATTGCTTACAGATCCTGGTTCCAGGTTCTTATACAGAATGTAAGTGGCCATTAATATCACAGCAGGGAGGCTGAACAAAAAATGTTCTCTAATTACACACAATACATACAATTCTTCAGTAAATGAACAAGCCCTTCATCTAATTTTAGTTTGATGAGAATAAAAGGAAGTCTAACGGCAATTTGAGCCAGTTTTCACATACTGAATTGGAAGTGTGTGTGTGTGTGTGTGTGTGTGTGTGTGTGTGTGTGTGTGTGTGTGTGTGTGTGTGTGTGTGTGTGTGTGTGTGTGTGTGTGTGTGTGTGTGTGTGTGTGTGTGTGTGTGTGTGTGTGTGTGTGTGCGCGCGCGCGTGCGCGCACGCGTGTGTGATTGTGCGTGTAGTGGCTGTGTATTTTCTAGCCTCAGGTCAGTTGAAGTAATTGGGTAGGAAGAAATTCAGCTGGTAAAATAAATTCAATTGTGTATCCCATAGAAGCTACAGTAAGGTAACAATTAATTGTTGTCCCAAGTGAAAAGCTAAAGAAGAGTTCTGACAAGAGCTGGGGGCAATGCACTGACTCAGCCTCCTGAGGACATTGTGCTTCATTAAAAAGTTGCGTGAAACTCGTCTGACAGATGGAGTGAAGTTGAGTATCCGGCAGCATGTAGTGTCAGACAGCTCTAATCGATTCCGCACAAAGAGCGTAATGGGAGTTCAGTGGAGAGCGCTGAAGGTGTCAAACCTGAAATTCTAATTCTGCCAATTACAAAGCCCTGTGGACCGGTCCAGTTAAGACCGTTTTTGACACGGCAGACCACATGCTATTTACCCTATTCCATCCTTCTAATCCTCTTGAAGTTTTTCTTTTTCTCCATCTTTAGACCTTTTATGTTTTCAATCTTACTTTTCTCCCTTTACTACACTTCCTTCACCTATTCTACCCTAAAAAAGCCAAAACGCTGTAACTACACATTTGCTCAAAATTGAGTTTGCCCAGAATCATGATATTAAGATTTTACCATGATATAAAAAAAGTGTTTATGCCATAGAAATGTGTAATTTTTGGGGAACAAACATCATTTGTAAGAACTACAAAACAGGTAAAAACCAAACTGCAGCACTATGGCTAGTTACGGCTAGTAGTTGAAAAATGTATTCTAATGCTCCAACATCTTAATAATTTAGTGGTTATACCACATAAATAAGGCAAAAGCCTAATGTAATCACAGTGTAGAACGAAAAAAGCAACACCATATAAACTTGTCCTGCTAAGCTAACTAGCCTAGCTTATTGGAGATCTCTGTAGCCTCTGATTCCAGTAGAATTAAATTAAAGTAGCTCGTTTGTTTAAACGGAAAAAAGACGAAAACAAAGGTGTTTTCTCAGTAGCCTTTAGATGTCCAAACATCGAGTGCACTATCCAAAATGTTTCTTTTTTTAACAATCAGTCTAAAAGGCATAAGGTTTACAACAAGCTGCTGTTACTGCTCTCTGCTTTTGTAAGGCAGAATTGCTCTTCAGTGCAAGTTACTTTTCCACCCTTTACATCTTATTAGCTTTGGTCAAGCCTCATTTTGTCTCTTAAACAAATTTCTTTTTTTTGCTTTGTTGCACTCTGCTTCACCTGTTTCAGTTTGCACTAAAGCCATTTTGCTCTATTAGTGCCTTTTATTCTCTCTGTGTATTGCTGTGGACCACTTTCTTCCTTTTTGTCTTTCCCTCTTCCCTATCTTTTTCATCTCTTATATCCATTGTGTGTGTAGCTGTGGTCTACCCTCCTGTAAACAATAACATCCTTCTTGATAAAACAAGGCTCTTCTCTGGTTTCTTATTCATTTTCATTTAATTAAGTGAAGTCACCTTGCAGTGAACACCCATCTGTGTAAGACGGGCTTTAGTTGTCGAAACATAGCCATTATATTATAATGGCAGAGATAATATAGGACACAGCAGTGTTTAAAGGCAGGTCAAGCTACAGTATTTGTTCCTGTTTATTTTTGCCGCCGGCCGGATAGAGCTATGGTTCTGTATGTAGGTTTTCGCGCTAAATAATGAGATAATGCTGTGAATAGTTTGTGGTGGGCTAGGATTAATGGATGTATGTTTGCTTTGGCAGTGCTGGGGCTGGATGAAGAGAGGGACACGGCGGGGGAGACGCAACAGAATGGAGATTTTAATCTTGACGATCAAATGCAGATGACATCCTTTGAGATCAGTCTCAAAGACAAAAGGTTCGTGGCAGCTATAATAAAACTCCACCGGGTTTCATAAGTAGCAGTGCTTGCAGAATTAAGAACACTTGATTAACTTTTAGGGTGCCTGTTCGTGAATTCTACTTGCTTAAACTTTCTTTGAACTTCTATCCAGGTACCAGGACGACTTCAGGCCCCTGGTGGAGGGGTGTGGCTGCTACTGCTGTAAGAACCACCAGAGGGCGTACCTGCACCACCTGCTGGTGACCAATGAGCTGCTGGCTGGAGTCCTGCTCATGATTCACAACACAGCCCACTATCATGCCTTCTTCGGCGCCCTGAGAGAAGCTCTGGCCAATGATGATGATAAACTGGACCTTCTAAAGAGACGAGTACTTCAAAGAGGCAGGCAGACATAAAGAAAGGACTAAGACTGATAAGCAGAATGATAGGAGAGGGATTGATCCTGCTTTTCCTCTAAAGGATCACTGGACTGACTTGGCCAGACGCAATCAAAGCTTTGTCTTACTACGCAGAGACCTAGAGACCGAGCCCCTCCATATATCACTATTGTCTTGTCTCTGAAGCACGTTTAAAAGAGCATGATGAAAAGACAAAAGGACACCCATTTGATGTTTGTCCCTTGGATTTGGGTCCTGGTTTCACAGCAGGAGGGACTGCTCCCCTGAAGCTTGTGTATTGATCTGAGCAGATAGCCAGAGAGAGAGACGAAATCAGAGTTAGGTGGCTTAAGAGGGTAAGGAGCTGGATAAGAGGTCAAGAGGAATTTGCATAAAGAGATACATGTAAGGATGGATGGTGGTGTACTATCGACTGACTTAATCCCTGTGTGCATTCTGTTGTCTGATTGCAGATCAGCAGATGACTAATACCCTTTGGACTCAATGATACAGTAGCATAGACCAGAGGGAGAACCAATTTGGGTAACCCAAAATAGTTCCCACTTTTCTCCTGTCATACATTAAAACGTCATGTACTAAGATTTCTTTGAGGCCTCCTTTTGTTATTTCATATTGTTCTGTCGTCATCCAGCCGTTCATTTGTTCTTGTGCTCCAGGAATATTTGTAATGTTTCAGTTGGATGAGCTTCTCACACACGTAGACTTTGACTTCATGTCGTTGTCAATCCCAATGACTAACCAGCATATATGATGAGATTGTGTGTCGCATTAAACACGCCACACTCAACATGCAGATGTGGTGGTTGTCTCTTTGTGAGCTTCGGGGAGGTTAACTGAAGGTTTGAGCTGACAGCTTCACCATTCCCGCTGCTGAGGGAGGATAAAGATCAAGGAGAGATATGGGTCTCTACTGCCTCCCATGCAGCGATGGAGAGAGGCTTTTTGAAGGTGAGGAGATATAATTGACTGCCAGACTGCAGATATCTGTGGGGGACAAGGGACAGACAGAGTTGGTTTAATGGGATGGTAGTAGACAGAAGATGGCGCGGAGAAGGTTGTAAAGTCAACCCCCCAGATTAGCCAGTAAAAATAGAATGAGTAGTGAACGGATATTGCCCTCCTTTCCCTGGATAACGGCTATTAGTGTTTTACTCAGAAACTTCTCAGTGGAGGTGTTCAGCAGCTAATCAAAAAATAATCTGACAAACATTTGTATATAAAATTATCACTAAATCTACCCTTGGTAAATATGCACTGGTTAAAACAAAGCTTCCGTCTGTTTATTGCAATAATTGGACCCCTTTGAAGTGGTTCTTAATGACGGTTGATTGAAGCTCCTAATAAGGTTCCAACTGATTATTCATTTTTTGACATATATTTCTCAAGTTTGTGACCTTCAACTGCAAGAGAAAGTGGAACAAAAGTGATTACAAAGATGATGAGATACAGCACAATGAAGAATATAAATAAGCATGTAGCAGATGGGGGTTGGTGTTCCCAGCTGACCTATTGCTAGAGTGTGTTAAGTAGAAAAATAAGAGTTTGAGAACAATATATGGATTTAGAGCATCTAGGATACACAGGAGTTTATACCCTATACACAAGATTCCTACAGAATGGACGTGGGATCCTAATAGGGAAAAATATGCTAAAACATTCTCTTAAACACTTCTGTTCAGGTCAGTTTGCTCCTTCCAGCTCATCTCAACTATGCTGAAAATAACCACGGCTCATAGGTTTGATAGATTATTATAGTATATTAGTATAGTATATAACTGCAATTATTTCAAAGTTTTAATGAACACCTTTAACATTACGGGAATTAATTTCCAAAATGCACTTGTTGTAGATAACCTTAAAGCAGGGTTAATTGATTTTTTGGTCGAGTGGGACATTCAGCAAATGTGGACGAATATTATCATTCACATGGACTCGTGTTTCTGGTCATCTGGCAAATGTAAGTCCAATATTCACTCTCCGTTAAGGTTTGTTTTTGGTTTCCTTATATTTATTTATATAATTATTTATGTCTATGGTTTCCACCGACTCTTGAGAGAAATATCTAGCTCTTTAGCTGTTAAATGTCCCACTATGTTCACCAGCTAGCTGTTCAACTGCTAAGCAGGTGTACTGTGAGTTTATCAGAGCATTTTCACTGAAATAATGCCTGCTCCAGCTGAAAATTATGCTTTGAGTTTTGGGCCATAGAGCTGAAGAGAACTGCAGTGTCAGGTGATAATTGTATGTGGATTTTTCACTGTGAGTGACCCGCCCCACACTTCACATAAACTGTCAGGGCTGCACAGGACACCATGTGCCTCTTTCTCTCTGCTGCGCTGAGCGACATTGGGCACAATTTCCATGTAAAGAGCTCTGAATGACATCGTCAGCAGGTGGCCCTGATCGCTCATTTCAACCAATTACACAGATGGAAAATGCCATTCAGGCTGTATAACTACACGTTTCTTTTCTGTCTCTACTCTCGAGCCGAGCCTCACGTTAATCCCGCACTACACATGGCAGCTGGATTGTTATCTGCTGTTGTGGCAGCACAACATGAAAAAGGATGTGATCAGCTTCTCTCCTAAGACAACAGATAGTCTCATAAGGCCAGCAGTGTGAAGTGCAGCGGGTGTTATCGTGGAGGAAATGATGGTCAGAGAAGGGTTTCATCAGTGAGGGATTGTGGTGTCAGAGCAGAGCATCCAGAGTCTTTACAGGAGTAAAAAAAGTGCCAGCATTTGTCACTTTGAGAGGAAAAGTGTCACGTTGTAATGCTTTGGAAGCTTAAATCATTGATTCAACAAGGTGCCACAGCTTTGATTAATGGGTTACTCAACGGGACTACTGGGCACAGGCCTGGGTGTCACCTGAGCAGCTTCTGTTTGTGATTAACATCTTGTTGAAAATGTTATTGAATGATTACAAAGAGACACAAAACAGCTACAATAAGTATGCCAAACAACCCCAGGAAGAGTAGTTGATGTTCTGCATCAGCTAATGGGGATCCTAATAAAATCAAATTAAACTACTACAGAGTGGCACAAATGAACTACAATGAGACGCAAAACAACTACAAAGAGACAAAAAATTAGCACAAAGAGAAGAAAGTGTCTCTGACGGTCTTCTACGTGTCTATGGGGCCTGATACCGTTTTTTGCTTCCCGATTCCGATACCTGAACTTGCGTATCGGCCGATACGAGTACCGATCCGATACTAGTGTGTCATATATTTTATTATGTTTCAACAACTGTATACTACTATCCCTGTATGGATATGATATGATTTCTATCTTTGTTGTTGGCCTGGCTCAGGTTAAACTCTTTATAGTAGTCAGTTATAATAGTAGTCAGAACATAAATAAACTACTCTAACGTAGATTTTCTTTAGGGCTTTATTATGTGGTATCGGATCGGTGCATAAACTCCAGTGCTTCCTGATACCGTCGGTATCGGAACATCTCTAGTTGTCTCATAATCTGTCCAAGGCTGTAGCTCCCTTTCTTAGCTACAGTCACACAAAATAACATCATTCTGTCAGCTTAATTTACAGGATCTCCTTCTTCATGTCACCCAATCATAAACAATCAGGCTACAACAAACTTACACTGCGACGACTCCCTCAGTAGCTCCTGACCCTCTCCTCAATCCCCATGGCCACCCTTGACCACTAGCGAGGAGCAGCTATGATTCTTTGCACTTTGCTGGCTATGAATGATTGCTCACTAAACAGAAGGGCAAATGCCTTATTACCTCCCTGACATATTTCAGGATTCATTCATTCACATAAATCATCGGCTGACAATGTTTTAAATCAACGGGGACCTACTCACTCCGTAGGATGCCCTAAATGAATATTTCATCAGGGCTGTGACTGCACTTCATAATGTATAAGTCTAAGTTAAAGAAATATAGAGATGGAGAAGGTCATAATACATGAATGCTTCAGACATATTAGGTAACATCCCTCATGACCTGCCCCAGTGTCATGTGTAAATTTAATGGGATGTGATATGAAACCAGTATCATAATGTTTGAAAGGCATTGCAACACATGTGCAGGCCTTTTCTGCATATCATGCCCCATTACTGTGATTTGATACTGTACAAATCCTGGGGATGACTCCATATTTTTCTTCTTCTGGTACCAGTTTGCTCACTGCAACACCAGTATGGAGTTATATTCAAAGAAGAACAACCAAAAATATGTGCACTACAACCGGTCCTTTGACTTTGTTGAACATTTGCAAGTGATGGTGTTTTTCTGGGTTGGTGAACGAGGCTGTCAATGAATTGTGGCTGCAGTGTAGTTTTGTGCAAATCCCATCCCATATTAAGGCTAGGTGCAGAATACCAAATTCAGTGAATGAAAAAGGAGGACATATACATTTGATTATAGCTCCTGAACGTTTTTGGACTGAAGCGGAAAATGTTTCGACCCTCGGGTATTGCGGGCGAACATGTTCACGATCTTATGTCAGGCTGTTAGCATGTTAACATTTCCTAAGTAGCACTAAATACAAAGTTCAGCTGAGGCTGATAGGAATATCAAAAACCAATGTATGGACAAAATGAAGTTTTGACCTGAGGAAAAGTTAAGGGATCAACTGCGGGAACAAACGTTATTACAATTTATCCTGAAGAGAACACGGATGTCTGTACCAAATTCAGTCTGCTTCAGTAAATAATCAATTTACCATCATAGAAAACAACAAAAAGTACCAAATTATTGAAACCAGAGAATCGTTGATTAATTGTTTCAGCTTTACTAATTACACTTACTCTTCTTTTTGACTCACAAATCCTCCTCTTTGCCTATGCTCACACAAATTCAATGAAATATACTGCCAGAACAAATAAAAAGGTGTGCAGAGAGGTTGGCTGGGGTGGCCCAAAATCATATTTTATTGAATGAAGTGTTTTATTTGGTTTGCCTCCGAGTCCCTCACAGTAAGAAAAATTGTTGGATTTTTTAGAAAATATAAAAGAAATGCTTTTTCTTACAACTTACAGTATATTTATCATACCAATCCGTTTCTGGATCAAAGTATTTTGGAAAATATGTGTTAGTTAATTGAGGGTTTATTTAAAGGACACCAAATGTTACAGAAGGTCGGATGAGCTTTTGCTTCTGTAGTCTCCATGTTTCACTACTAAAGCAGGCTTTTCATTTATGTTGCTCTTCTGCTCTAGAGGTCACAGGAAGTTGAATGAAAGGTCAGTTGTGTAGACAGTGTAGTGGGACGGCGGATGGATGAAAAGGCCACGTAGGATTTGACCTTTACTGGCGAGCATCACCGGTTAGGGCGGGGGAAATGCAGAATGAACTCATTCAGCATTATTTCAGGTCTGTGCTGTTTGCTGTTTGAAGGAAAGAGAGACGAGAAAAGGAAAGCGTTAGGTAAAACATTAACATTAACACTTAGTTTCTCTGCTCCTGCATCGTATCACTTATTACACTACAGGGAAGTAGCAGCAAGTTATTTGCTGCACTTGAAGTGTCAGCTCAAGACATCTCCAATAATGCCTCCCTACAGTGTGTCTGGATAGGCAGTAGTTTGAAAAGGCTTTTACACAATGAGTGATGATTGAGGGATTCATCTTCGCCTAATGGCATGACAAGTGTAATATAACCTTGTTGTTGTTTATGAGATTTCCTTAAGGATCTTGTGGGGTAATTTGTAATGCACGTTCTAACCAGTTAAATTTAATCGCCACTGTTGTTGATAGCTCATGGGCCCCTGTTTGAAAGAGCGAAACGGTGAAGGAAGACTTAATGATGGTGAATTTATGTGATCACACCATGCCATCAATCAAACCGCTCATGTATTTCTGCTGCAATGATCTGTTCATATACATGCCAACCATAATTCAGGATGTTATTTTTGTTACTTCTAAATTCATTATTTCTAAATTAAAAAAGCAATCTAGCCTCATGTTTCATATTAGTAATTCTCTTATATATTTTAAAGTGGTTGGATGCAGAAAAATGGGTCCTAAGGCTTCAAGACATGAGCCATTATCAGCTATTTAAAGGGACAGTTCACCCTAAAATCAATAATACATATTTTCTCTATAACCTGTAATGCTATTTAGCAATCAGATTATTTTAGTGCGAGTTGCCCAGTGTTGGAGTTACCAGCCGTAGAGATGTCTGCCTTCTCTCCAATATAATGGAAGCAGATGCCACTCACACTCGGCTTATGGTGCTCAATGCGCCAATCAGAAATCATAAACCAGTTACTCAAGATAATCTACAGACCTGCTTGTGAGCAGTTTCACGTAGCAACTCTATTCTTTCTAGCGAGCTACGCCCTCAAATCGTAGAGTTTGATCGTAATGACATCTTAAAGACTTTTGTTCCCAAGAGTGTGACTGAAAATCTCGATGGGTTTACACGCAGAGCCTTGATTAAATAGTGATTGCATTCCTTGAAGGTTTTGGTTGTGGAGATGGAGTGAGGCATCAGTGGAGGCTTGTCTTCTTCGCCTTTCAGGCACAAACAGCGTATTGGCCAATGTTGCCATAGCTACATTGGGGCATGTGTGTGGCATTGTTTCTGGTGCAAATTAGTAGTATTTATTTTCTCTGAATAGCTGTGGAACATTTCTCTATTTTGCAGAACTAGGTTATGAAAAGAATAAGGACAAAAAAAAAATGACATCAGCTGTTGAGGGACCAGGCAACCAGTGGACAGAAATCCAATTGTTCCTGCTCTTAAAAACAAGGCTTTCCTTCTTCTTGCCTGTATAAATGGAGACAGCTGATAGCAGAGATCTATAATTTAATCTGGATTTTGAAGGAACATCAATTCGCTTGTCGAGCTTTAAGTCACATCACATATCTGTTGCTCAGCATGGGGTCACTGCAAATTCTGGTGCTTAGAACTAGCCATAGCACAAGACACGTCAATTCACTTTTTTTGGCGTTTTCTTTTCTGACATTTTTGATGCTTTTTTAAAATGTTTTTTTCACTGTTGTTTATTCATGGTCAATAAACCTAATTCAAATTACATTATACCTATTTTTGTAGTTACAAAAAAACTGAAATTATGAATTATTTTGACTAATAGTTAAGATCAGAGGATGTTGAGTGAATCACAGACTGCTGTATGTTACAAAGTTTAGTCAGGATGCTGTTTTAAAACCATTTTTATTTTTAAATTTGAATGCTAAAAAATTGAATAAAACACCCAAAATTCAATGAAAGTAATCATTAATCCATGCATCCATGTTAATTTTGGGCAATTTGGTTGAAAGAAACCCATATTTCTGATATAATCATTTTGAAAACGAGTCAAATTTTACCCAAGGACAACACAATGGTTAAAAGAAGTCAAGCTGTTTGTGCTCAGAAACAACAAGATTGCAAATTATAAGAATTAACACACTATCTGATTCAATCTGCTAGCTAACAATAGCTGCTAGCGGCGAGCTAACAATATGAAAGTCATCTAGGAAATATGTTCTATGGAAAATGATTTCTTATGAGGGTTTGCTTAATGAGGATAAATAGTTTGCAGGCTTCAAATTTAGCTTCCAAATAAAATCCTTCTTTTCTGTCTCACCATGGTATTCCTTAGATATGTAGTGAAAGAAAATCTCTCAGCTCTGGGTCATCAATCTGTCATGCACATTTCAAAAGAATAACCGCTTGACACAGGCTGTCTCCAACTAATCTGAAAAAAATCAGTTTTTGGACCATGATTATGCTGCCATTTTTTGTGATGTCACAAATCATGCACATCCCATCTGAGATTTCATGACAGTACGGAAAAACCTTTAACCTGTCAGCAGCTGGAAAAAACTTCAATCTGTATACAGTCAACAAAACAAAAGAAGTAACACTAGCAAAAACACATTTTTGAGTGGAGGGGTCTTTGAGGAATTCCTCATGATGTTCTGGGTTTTTGGCTGCTCGTAAACCAAGAGTGTGATTGGTGCTGCCACTGTGATCGATACACTGACAATCATTGAGTTTGAAGGCAATATCCTTGTGTCTTGATTAAATCAAGAGATGGACGTCCTGGTGGCTCAGTTGAGGATGCTATGTACTCAGCCTATAGGACCTGTGTATAATTGCCGCCCTTTCTCGCCCTGAGCCTTCCTTACTCTGTTTGCTCTGTACAATCGGTTAGTGGAATCTCTCGCCTCATTGCTCCAGGCTGAAGGGAGGGTGGGTTTCTGTGAATGATGGAGCCGAATCTCTCATTGAAACTCTGGCGTTAGTCCAATGTTTTGATGCCACGCGTAGACACAAATCTCTGCTGCTGTTCACCTCTTGACACCACAAGTATTGAGCATGCCTCAGTTACTCACCCTCACTTGGGACATTTAGCTGAGTAATAACTGCAGCAGTGTGATCAGTTGGGCAGATGAGTGTACAGATGTAAACTGGGATATTTGCATCTGTTTTTCAAGCACATCCATCCATCCATCCATCCATCCAAAGTCATTTGCAATGCATAAGATGGGAATGCAGTATACTTATGTCCAATAAGCAGTATTCCACCTGCTTCAGGTATCATTACAACGCTGAGGCTATGTTTGTGATACTGTATAATTTACTATATGCTATATACTATATGCACGGTGGTGATTCAAGAAACATTTATATTGCAGTTAGTTTAATGGAGCAGCATCTTTTGTCTCTTCAACACCACAAGTCCACATGGGAGCCTGCATTTGCATCTTATTAATCCAAAGGAGTATCTGCATTGCTACATTTTCACATACACTCTACACATTTCCAATGCCTAGAGTTTATGGATCAAGGTATGGACGGCCCTTTAGGCTTAAAATAAGTCTTTATTATTGAGAACTATACTGTAACTACAACTAGTTCACCTATGAATTTGTAGAACTTGTGGTGGGTCACCGATGACATCTTTTTGGGCATTTTGGGACTATTTCGGCTATTTTGAGAGAGATTGTTGTGTCTGTGATGATTCAGGGCCATGTTTTCTCTGTGACTTTGTGTTTCAGTGTTGTTGTGGGTGCTGCTGATGTTTGAGCCAGCTGGGTCGGGTTGTTGTTGCTGGAGATGTGGAGGTCAGACACGTAGTTAGCTGCAGGGGTAAAAGAACAGCTGGGTGAACTGGGATACTGCCTGCAGCTGAAGAAAGGCCAGGCCTCTGCCTACCAGGTGCACTTAGTATGTATGTGAGTGCACATGTGATCGTACCACACTTAATGCATGAATATTTGTCTTCATTTGTACATGGTTAGGCACAGTTAACCTAATTTGCATGTAACCTCTGTTCCGTTCCTTGTGAATCACCAGTAACATCAGTCTGACTTTGGGAATGAGATGACAGTCGCTGGTTAGAGTAAACCTGCTCCGCTACACATCATCATCACCACATCCATCTCCATTAGAAGCACTCTGTTTCCTGATTTAGCTGACATATCATCAGCAAAAGAGGAGAGTTGCAGGGAAATGGGGTTAAGTAAAGTTTAGAAAAGAACATTTTAAGCACAGAAATAACAAAAAAAAGGCGTTCTACGTTAGTGAAACAGTTTACTTGCTGTAACTGAGGGAGAGGGAGATTGTGATTGATTGAGATTGCACTTGCACTGGCCTCTGTAATTGTATGAGTACACACACTCACTTCTTTCAATTGGGCCAAGGATTGGGCTAACAATATGGGAAGAATTGTGTGGAATGAAAGTCATCTATTTGTGCTCATCGATTAAACATTGTTCCCGGGGGTCTTTCAATCTGCAGATTTAATTAACAAGTTTCACAGGATTAACAGGCAGCAGCTGTGAGAGTGGGAGTGGATTATGTGGTGAATAAAAAGCAGAACATGAAAGATAGGGAAGATGTGAGAGACAAAAGGGAATTGATATGAGAAATTGACGCGGCCATCGGCAACAGAAAAGAAAGGACGCTGTATTAAAGAAGTGATAGATTAAAGTGCAAAAAAGAATGAGCACAAACAATTAAAGGAGTTTCAAATGCATTAGCACACATCAGTCATACACAATAAGGAATAAAGGAAAATGTTCGAGAAATATGCTTATATGCTTTCTTGCCTAGAGTTTATGGATCAAACAAGTTATAACATGTTCATTTGTAAGGTAACAAAGGTCACCTTTGTGAGTTGTTCCTCTTTTCAGGTTCTGCCTAAAGGTAACAAAATCCACCTACCATAACCTCTACCACAATTTGTCATATTTATTTTAGAGATTATCTTTTGGAGCTTTTTATATGACTAGACAGTGATGGTGATAGACAGGAAAGGAGGTAGAGAGAGAGGGCATGACAAGCAGCAAATGGCTGCTGGCCGCTGCCAAGGACTCAGCCTACATGGGGCGCACACTCTACCAAGTGAGCCAGAGGACTTTGTTTTTTGTAGGGATTAAACAAATGAAATGTTCATTAGTAAGCTAACAATGAAGCAACAGTCAACAGCCAGTTAGCTTAGCTTTGCATAAAGATGAAAAAGGGGGGGGGGAATCAGCTTGCCTGCTTAAAGTTAACACAATCCTGATGAGGTAAAAAAAATAAGGTAACAACATTATTTATTTTTTAACCTTTGTTACCTCATTAATGAACACTGGAAATGTCAGGTTGTGGTAAAGGTGCTGGTAGGCCCTGGTTTCCAGTCTTTATGCTAAGCTAAGCTAACTGGCGGCTGGCTATAGCTTCTTATTCAGCATACAGATATTAGAGTGGTATTGATCCTCTCATCTAAATTTGGGCAAGAAAGCAAATAATTCCATTAAGTCAAATATTGATTCCAAGCACATGTAGACTGTGGGAGAAGTGTGCAGCTTCAGACCAGTCAATATTTCCCTGCAAGAGTAACCACCTGTGCATCATCACTGAACAATCAATACATGAGAGCCCGGCACACATAAACAAAGCACGTGTGATGGCAAAGCAGAGTGAGCCTGAAATGGAACAATTATGAAACGCGGACCCAAGAGAAGGCAAGAAATTAGGAAGAAAATAAGATTTGTGCGTGGTACCAGTTTAGTATGACTCTCAGACTGTAGCTTGGCGCTGGAGTCACGTGCAGAGTATCTCACCCGGCAGAGAGAGGAAACACGGAGCAGGGGAAAATTGAAACTGCAAAGCGAGCAGGGTATAGCAGGGAGGTCTACCAGGAAACCGAGAGATAGGGTGTGTGTCTACATCCTGATTAAGGTAACCGGTTTTATCCATTTGCTTGTGAGGGTGTGATTAAAAAAATGGAAGGAAACAAGGAGGTGTGGTAAGCTTTCAAAATTAGCAGGAAAGAGGAATGATTCTTCATTGACCTTTCCTGGCTCTGGTGAAGTGTTTTCTGTCAAAGCATCAACAACATGCGTAAAATGGACGACGAGCATGAGAACAGTGTGTAATTAGTAAGTGTGTAATTAGTAGTCATTATAACAGTTTAGGTCTAAATGTGATGTAATTATACAATATTTAATGCTGCATGTGTATTTTGAGTTTCGACCCCTATAGAAAGAGAATATAATTACTTTGCCTTTACGTGACCACCATCCTCTGTCTCTTTTGCTCTGCCTCACATGCAAGCACACCCTCAAGTGAATGCACACTCCTTCACTTGAGCAACACTTGAGACTCATAAACCACTCCCACAGCAAGTCACTCTCAGTCATCCCTGCCGAGATGGTGGGGAGGTGTTGCTTTAATTGCTCAACAGATTAACAGATTAAGGGGAGCCCAGGTGCTGACGACAGTCCAGAGTGAGAAAGGTATGACCAATGCATTACATTTGTATGCAACTCCTGATACCTTATTGAATGTGTGCCTCTATTTAAGGAGCACATATCATCTGCAACTAAGTGCAATTTGCAAGATACGCAGTACAATTTGCAGTACGTCCTTGCGATTTTGTAAAATAACCATTTCATTGGCACAATTTCCTCCAGAATTAAATTAAATTTCTGGGGAAATACCGGATTGTGTATTGAGGGAGATGAACCTGTAATTATTTAGGGCAGTTTGCCACTTTAATCTTTTCCACAGGAGAGGATCCAAAGGCCCTGACACACCAAGGAGACCGTCGGCCGTCTGTCCAAGTTGGGTCGATGGTGAGCGACCGTCGGTGTAATTTGTGTAGTGTGTCCCACACCGTCGCCACACGTCGGCCTTCGTCGGCCTTCGTCTGCCTTTTTTTCGGCCGAACATTGTGCAGCTTGAAAACGAGAGTGAGGAAAGAAAACAAATGACAGTGAGAGGTACACACAAGGCATTTTCATCTCATCTGACATCAGAGCTGTCAAAACTGGTAAAAAATGACGTTTGAATGTTCATTCTAAAATACACACAAAATCAAGCTGCATCGTAGGGCGGGTCTTGGCGTGGCCATAGTGGGGGATGTCGGACTAGTGGGCTGTAGGACCAAAGGGAATTCTTCGGGTTATTGAGAGGTCGGAACAATGGAGCGTCGGAGAAATGGGCAGTCCCCTACTACCAGCCTCTAAATTAGTAAAACGTAACAACTTAATGTCACTCTTGTCACATCCATAACAGTCTGACTCTATGGTCACATCGTAGGAAAGCACATTGCTATCGCCAGATGAGTGACAATTTAGTTTGGCTAATTTTCTGTAACCAGTGTATTATGAGGGCATGTTGGGTGGGGGAAATTAGCATGCTAACGTTAGCTAACGAGCCAGCCGTACGGCCACTCCGCTCCCACTATAGGGAGACTTCTTTGCCAAGAGAACGGATAACAGCCCGGAAGAGGCACAGTCGGGCTGTCTTCCTGGTGGGGAGTGAAGCATGTACGTGGTACTTGTACTTGGCAATAAACTGAAGTCTCTGTGGTGTGTTCCACTGCTAATTTTTGACCAAGACAAAGACGACGCGGGGCGACGTGCGGCATGCTTCAAGCAGTTGAATGGGTTTGTGAATGCATACTGTGTTTGAAGGATTCTCAGGGTATTTCTTACCAGATGATCCCTTGGTGGAGGGTTGTTGCATATGCTGTTCACACAGCATATCATTTACAATAAACTGTAGAGTCTTCGTGCTACATCTTGACTCTTCTTTTTAGCATACAAATGACTGTATATTTATACAAGGTTTCTCTGTTCTTCTTACAAGAACAGCCTCATTCTATGCATTGATTTTTAATTCACTTTGAAAAGACTTTTGAAACGCCACCTTTTCCCCTCTTACAAACCGCATCGCTAACCATCTAAAACTAATTGTATCTAATCATGTTAAGTCGTTAGGCCTACCTCAACTCCTCAGTGCTTATGAATGCTAGTCACAAAACTCACAAAGAACATTCTTCTCTTGAGGCTTCCATTCTCCATTCCTCCTATTGTTAACTCCTTACAGTGAGATCAATACAGCTGGAAGACATAAAGCAGATGTAAAGGGGTCACATCTCTCAAGGGGTCATTTGCAGAAGAGTGTGCAGGCATTGTGCATGCAGGTCAGGAGCATGTAGAGATTTGCATGCTCTCAGAGAGTGCCCAGAGTCAGCTGCTGAAGAAAAAACACAAAGTCCAGTCATGTTTGGTTTTAACACTCAAACTATGATAAGTAAACACAGGATTCAGAATAACCCTAAAACAAAGCAGGGTTAAAGACACCAAAACTTCTGCAGTATGGGATGGATACATTTTTGAAATATATATACAGTATATATGCATGGCAGCTGCAACTAAGCTGGTAGAGGGGGTTGGCCATTAATCGTAATTAATTATAGGTGGTTTGATCCCTGGCTCCATCTGTTCACACGTCTTCAAGGAAAACATGGAGCCCAAAATTGTCCCAAATGTAGTATGGGAAGCATGGAAGTTGTTTTGGACAAAGTATATTCAATTTCTGCCAAGAAATGAAAAAAAGTAATATTTTTGAGATATTAAATCAAAAGTATGAGGTACTAATTCAAATGGATAAAATAGTAAATTAAAAATTTTAAATAAAAAGTAGATTTAGTATCTCATAATTTTGACTTCCATCAAGTGTAAGATTTAGAAGGACTAAATAATGGGTATCCCTAAAACGGTCCCTCTAGAAAAATGCAATTATACGATTGCATAATTCAATGCATAATCAGCCAAAGTCCGCATATTTATGCGGGGGCCGCATTTTTTCAAATATGCCGCACTTTCACTGCATAAATTGCCGATTTCTGCGCAAAATATGCAGGGCTTGCATGATTTCATAATCCCTGCATTTTCGTGGCTAAAAAGTCACATATATCTTAGCAGAAAGTTGAAAAATGTTGCGTTTACTTCACACAAGAGCAGCCATTTTCCCCTGTTGCCATGGGAATGTTATGAAGTGACCTAATTACGCCTAGTGAGAACAGGGTGTTGCGGGAATCACTTTTTTTCTCTTTATCATCAAACCGCAGTTTTTGCAAGTTCCCGCAAATTTTGCAAGTTCCCGCAATTTTTGCAAGTTCCTGCAATTTCATCGCATAAAATTGCATAAATATCCCGCATATTCCATCGCATTTTTTAAGAAAACGTGCCGCATAATCAAGGATTTTTGCCCACAACAATCACAAAAAAACTCTGCATTTTTCTGGAAGGACTGCTAATAGCTGTATTGGGAGTCAATATAACAGTAAAACCGACAAATCAATCAGTTACATTAGCACAAGCTAGCGTTAGCAGGCTACATTCCAAAGGCTCACGGGTTAGCATTAGCGGCTTAGCATAAGCTGTCAGTATTATCAGTGGTGTGAATACGATTTTAAGTATACCACCTTGTGGGGATTCAGGGTTTTGGGTTGCTGGTATGTGAATTTTGTTTTTGTTAGACAGAACCAGGCTAGCTTTTCCCACCTGTTTCCAGTCTTACAGTAATGTACAGGACCTAATGCCATAGAAAGTTTGACAGACGTATTTCAGTGTCTTCTTAGTTTTGTTTTTTTAAGCTATGCTGACAGACTTCCGGCTTTGAACTTTATATTACATCTTGTGCAGTAAAATTGCTAGAACTCATTTCCCACCATTTCAGGATTGGTTCCATTCTCACACATGACCCCTTTACCTCAAAATGGCATCAAATTAACAGTAAAGGCAGCATGTGTATAAACGTCAGGGAGAGTCAGAGAGGGGGAGGATGATTATCGGGCTGCTTTGACAAACTGGTGGGCAGAAAAAAGTGGGAGGCTTTGGTGGAAGAAGAGAGGGACAGACCGAATGTCGTTACCACCCCTGTCTGTAATCAACATTTATCCATCATTAT
The DNA here is from genome assembly GCA_023631565.1 of Gymnocephalus cernua. NCBI lineage: Eukaryota > Metazoa > Chordata > Actinopteri > Perciformes > Percidae > Gymnocephalus > Gymnocephalus cernua. Next base: position 19,761,495 of record CM042446.1, read on the forward strand.
TAGCTGCTGCTAAAGACTGCAAGTGCCCATAACATCTGTTCGTTCACACATAGAAATGCACAAAGCCTCTCATATTCATGAAGAAAAAGGAAAGAAGCAGAAAAAGAGACTTGCTATTTGTGCCTGAACTAGAGTGACACTTTCAGTCATTGAGTTATTTTTGCCCTGTGTTTTGCCTCCTCAGTCACATAATGTGCATGCAAAGCAGGTCTGAGTGATTAAACAATAAGCAGCCATCACTCACACAAGCACCCTGTTCCTTCCGAGACCAGCAAAACATGCATACTCTACATGACATTAATATTTTCCTTCCTCAGAAGTGTCATCCCCATCTAACAGGGTGAACAGTGCAGCTAAACCCTCCCTCTGTCTTTCACTCAGGGATGGGATCCTACATTTTTTAACCTCCCTGCTCAACACATGTTCTATTATGAACTCCTTATGAATGCACACTGACACACAGAAAGGTGCACAGCCTATGCCTCCTACGACTGAAGAAGAGGGTGAAAGACCTTAAAGAAGCAGCTAAAAGAACTGCAACTTTGCAGACCTGGATCAAAAATGCCAGGAGGCTAGCTGCAGGTAAAGCGTTTGATAATTTAATTTTGATAATGTCAGGTAACCATCCTACATAATTAACTATTATATAACTATTTTATTATTTTATGCCATGACTTTTTTTTATCACTTTTTTTCGACATAGTAGGCCTATACTATGGAATGTCGAAAAAAGTAAAAAAAATCATGGTCTAGTATGTCGAAAAAAAGTCAGAATAAAGACATAGCACCATAGGGACTTGGCTTGGGAACTAGAGGGTTGCTGGTTCAAGACCACAGATGGACCAAGTTGAATAAATGTCATAGCAAGCATGTTAGAAGAGTATGTATAGTTTCTCAAAATAAGGTATTGTGTGCATCTGTTTTGTAATTAGTGACATAAAATATTCCGAATGAAAATTGTTGCTCTGTTGCATTCCTTCTTTGTTAGTTTAGTATGAAATAAAAAGTCATAGTATAGTATATAGAAAAAAAGTCATAGTAATACATCATAATACTTTTTTTCCGACATACTAACTATGACTTTTTTTGACATAATATATACTATGACATTTTTAAAACTTTTTTCGACATACTATACTATGACTTTTTTTCGACTTTTTTCGACATACTATACTATGACTTTTTTTCGACTTTTTTCGACATAATATACTATGACTTTTTTCGACATACTGTACTTTTTTTTACTCTTTACAACATACTATACTATGACTTTTTTCAACTTTTTTCGGCATACTATACTATGACTTTTTTGACATACTATGCTATGACTTTTTTCATGTTTTTTCGACGTACTACTATGCCATGACTTTTTTTAATCACTTCTTTCAACATATTATACTATAGTATGTTGAGTAAAGTATAGAAAAGTCACGGTATAGTATGCAGAAAAGAAATCACACTAACAGTCATAGAGCTATAGCTCAGATAGTAGGGACTTGGCTTGGCAAATGGAGGGTTGTTGGTTCAAGACCACTGATGGACAAAGTTGAATAAACATCAAAGAGTCAGTATAGTCAGTCAGTATAATATGCCAAAAATGTAAAAATTGTAAAATAAAATCCTCCATAAGAAAATGGTTGCATTCCTTCTTTGTTAATATAGTATGAAATAAAAAAGTCATGATATAGTATGTCCAAAAGTTGAAAAAAATAACCTATTTTCAACATACAATACTATGACATTTTATTATTTTTTGGGGATTTTTTCTACATACTATACTGTCTTTTTTTAAAACTTTTTGTACTATTTTATAGTATGTCGAAAAAAGTGATAAAAAAGCCAAAGAAACACAGTATAGTATGTCGAAAATAGCCATAGTACAGTATGTCGAACAAAGTGATAAAAAGCCATATTATAGTATGTCAAAAAAGTGATAAAAAAGCCATAGTATAGTTTGTCAAAAAAGTGATAAAAAAAGCCATAGTATAGTATGTCGAAAAAACTGATAAATAAGCAATATTATAGTTTGTCAAAAAACTGATAAAAAAGCCATAGTATAGTATGTCGATAAAACGCAAAAAAGCCATAGTATAGTATGTCGAAAAAAGTGATAAAAAAGCCATAGTATAGTATGTCGATAAAACGCAAAAAAAGCCATAGTATAGTATGTCGAAAAAAGTGATAAAAAAGCCATAGTATAGTATGTCGATAAAACGCAAAAAAAACATAATATAGTATGTCGAAAAAAGTGATAAAAAAGCGATAAAAAAGCCATAGTATAGTATGTCGATAAAACGCAAAAAAAGCCATAATATAGTATGTCGAAAAAAGTGATAAAAAAGCCATAGTATAGTATGTCGAAAAAGTGATAAAAAAGCCATAGTATAATATGTCGAAAAAAGTGATAAAAAAGCCATAGAATGAATTTTTTTTTTGAAGACCACTTATGGATGAAGTTCAATAAACGTCGCTTAAAGAGTCAGTATAGTCAGTCTGTATAATATGTCAAAAATGTCTGTGATTTGTAAAATAAAATCCTCCAGAAGAAAATATTGTTGCATTCCTTCTTTGTTAGTATAGTATGAAATAAAAAAGTCATAGTATGTCCAAAAGTTGAAGAAAAAAACATAGTACATGTATGTAAAAAAGGCCATATTAAAAAGTTGAAAAAAAGAAACTATTTTCTATACTATACTATGACTTTTAATCATTTGTGTGACTTTTTTCGACATACTGTACTTTTTTTTACTCTTTACAACATAGCCTACTATACTATGACTTTTTTCAACTTTTTTTCGGCATACTATACTATGACTTTTTTGACATACTATGCTATGACTTTTTTCAACATATTATACTATGACTTTTTTCATGTTTTTTCGACGTACTACTATGCCATGACTTTTTTTAATCACTTTTTTCAACATATTATACTATAGTATGTTGAGTAAAGTATAGAAAAGTCACGGTATAGTATGCAGGGGATTTATTTACCCCACTTTACAATGATTTAATAAAAGCTTCAAAGATTTGAAACGAGACAAAACTGATTTAGAACGTTGCAGGGAAAAGTTGCAGCGGTCTGAACCGTCAACATGCGCCCGCAAGCACAGTAGCCTATATGGTCTAGAGCAGGGGTCTTCAACGTTTTTAAAGCCAAGGACCCCTAACTGAAAGAGAGATGGATCAGGGACCCCCTACTACATATATTGTATAAAATGAAGTTGCATATTAAACTGAACCTACAATAACATGTGGGCAGGCTAAAGCCTTTATACTGTACGTACCTTTTTTGCATGGAATACTAAGCGTTTAAAATTAAAAAAATGTTTAGCCTTATGAATGTTTTCATTTTAAAACATTAAATACATGTGGCACAGTAAATCCTGAGGATTAACTGTATCTGTGGATGGTTACCTTAGTGACTACCTTACATAGGCCAGTAAGCCTATGATGTGGGGATTAATATTTGCTAATAATATGTTGGGTTCATTGAAAAAAACGTAAATTAACAATAATTTGGAGGCCCCCTTGCATTGACTCTGAGGACCCCCTAGGGGTCCCGGACCCCCTGTTGAAGATCCCTGGTCTAGAGACCTAGAGAGTGACTGAAGAGACCGAGCGCCATCAAAACAAGGAAGTAAATCAGAGAAATAAAACGTTTTCGCTGTTTCATCACTAGAAATGCAGCTTTAGCAAGTATCTCACTATCACTAACGTTATCCACATTCATATTTAGACACAACAAATGCTATTCAGCTACAAAAAGCATTAAAGTTGGATGTTTAAAAAATACAGAAAAAAGTCATAGTATAGTTTGTCAGAAAAAAAGTTATAGTTTATGTTTGGTGACCGAGGCTGCTAAAAGGCGTCATGTTAATGTCATAAAAAGACATACTATAGTATGTATTAACTATGTCATAGTATAGTACATATCATAGTATTCATACAAATGTCATAATAATTCCCACATTATATTTTTCCCACATTTATCAGATTCATTCAACATAATTCTGCTCCATATAATTTCCCCAGTGAAATTCTAAAAAAAATTGATATTCATGGTCCCCGGAAAATAAAAACTCTAGCCAGTAAAAAAAAAAAAAAAAAAAACCTGACCTTTGACCTAAAAATTAGTAAAAAATATATAGTATGCCTTTTTTTATACGAGCAATGAGACTTACATTTTCTATGTGTTTCAAACTGGATCAATATATTTAAATCTGACTTAGTTCAGAGTTAACATCAAAAGTATAGACTACAAAGAAACATCTGAAAATTGGGGCTTTAGAATGGAATGCATACAGAGCACAGTATGTCTGTGCGAGGGTTCCAACAAACCAGCAGGGGTGCAGCGATAAGGACTTTGAACGCTGTCAGTACACTGAAGCTGAGCCTCTATAAGCCGCTGGTGGGCAAGAACGTTGTCCTTCCACCTATGTGCCTGATGTGTATTGCATAAAAGATCATTTCAAACAAGTTACTTTGATAAACGCTTTATTTTTCTAGTCTGTCATTTCTTATTGATTTCATATTGTTTCCTGGAAAGCACCATGTTACTAATGATAAGGAAAATAGGGACTTCCTTGAGTGAAAATGCCATTAGATACAAATGAATATTCAATCATTATGTTAAACATAATTCTACATATGTTGAATTATGTGCTTGCCTGTAGACAAACTTCATATTTATGTTCAACTGACCTGCTGTCACTGATTGTCTAGATTGTGCAAGAAATTAATTGGAATTATCTTCCTTATAATTACTTGAGAAAACATGATTCAGTGCCACAATCAACTTGTTTTGGAAACAATTATTCTCACTATACTGTCAGAATAAGCCACACAATTTTAGACACTCAATAAGCTCTCCATGCACTTTCATCACCTTCAGGATAAAATGTCAACGTTTCACACAAGATGGCTTTCAAGGTAAAAAGCAGATTGTCATGAAACTGGCTAAGCACATACAGTATATTCTCCGAATGTGATAAACTCTTTTGTTTTCAATGACCCTGTCATTTGTCCTCTAGCAGCATCCACATAACACATTTTAGCCTGACTACTGATAAAGATGAAAAGCAATATCATTAGTATGTTTGACGCATAGAGCTGCTTCCTGGCCTTTGGATGTTTTGGCTCATATGCAGTTCATTTACAGTAAAATGATTTTATTACTGTCTCAGAATGACTAAATGTAATCTATGTGCACAGCTGTGCATTATTTACATACTAAAATGGGTCTTTAATTAAATTAATCCACATTCAAATTCAATTAAAGAACAGAAGAGCAAACACCATGGCATCTCATCATCAGGTTGTTTATGTCCTGATTACACTATTAAGTGTCTAAATCTTATTATATATTAATTTCAGTTGCAAATGATTTTTTTCTAGAGAAGGAAAACATAAATTAACACTACTGGTTAGTAGCGTTAGGATGATCCTAAACTGGAGGTTCCACTCACATCACAGTGTACACCCATAAATAAAGTCACACACACATACGTACACCTGGTGCATCATCATCATAAAAAGTCTCAGTGGAACAAGGCAGAGTCGACGCAACAACACAAAGTGTCAGGGGAGCAGGTGTTTGTGCCTCAGAGGCATAACCCCCCCCCGCCTTTCCTTCCCTTGTGCAGCTATCCTCGATCCATCTATCTTTCCCCCTCCTAGATATCTTTGATTTGACTCCTTCCCACTCCGCTCTCCCATCATCCTCTATCTTGTATTGTGTTTTTTATCCTCCTTTGGTGTCAGTGTTGCTTCTTTTCTCAGTGTCTAAATCTCAGAATATCCTCTCCACTCAGCTTTGTTCCTCATGTGTTCCTCCCAGAAAGCTCACAAACACTTTAATTCATCAGTATCTCATGGTGTTTCCCATCATCAGCAACATTCAGACATGTACATGCATACACTTGTAATACTCTGTGTATAAATAGCCTGGAAAACATTTAATCATTTCTTTTATTTACAACGCACTGCAGTAAATGTGTCTATAACACGGTTTATAATCCTGGTTGATTTGTTAGGATCACAAAGCCCCTTTTTTTATCAGCGCGTCAGAACAGCCAGCAGGCAACTCTAAATCACAAGGTGGTTCGCCAATAAACAGACAGTTGCTTTAAAAAAAAAAACGCTGTGCATTACATCAAAATCTCACATTTCTTTTAATTATAATGAATCCACACTGAGCACAATGCTTCCACATTAATATATATATGACAATCTTTAAAATGATGTGAGGCTTGGCAGGGACCAATACGATCCTTCTAGCACAATTCAAGTGAATACCCTTGAAATGTGATATGTGCATGCACTGGAGAGTAACTGATGGTGATGAAGTAAGGGGTGAGTGGGGGAGGTGAGTAACATCAGTTAATCCGCACAGTGGGGTGGCAGCGGGCCTCAGGGCAAAGTGGCCCGGAGCTCTCAATTTATCAGCCTCAAAGCTTCATCTTGAGTCCAAAGAGCTTCCAAACTTACATCAATTGGAAAGTACTGTGCCAAAGTGCAGCATTCATACTGTACAAGACATATTCAACAAGAAAGTCCAACATCTTGTGCTATCAATAAGACTGTATGCATGTGAAAATGTAAGTCTTATTTGAAGAGTAATACTGTTTAAATGGAGTCCCAGCCCTGTTGAGAAAGAAAATTCCCTTTTGTTTGTATTTATTGCATACCACAGTGTCTGTTGTTTTTCATGCTGCTACTGTGTAATTCTTGTAGGACAGGTCTGCTTATATGGATCATGAACAGCGTACATCCGTGGTCACCGTTTACCAAATGCACCACACTTAGAGCACAAGTGCACAGCCTAATTTCCATTTGAATTTCCTGGCGCGCTGTCCTCCTCAGCAGCTCAGGATCTTGATGAAGGCCCGTCTGAATTCGATGTTAAAGGTGGTGTAGATAATAGGGTTGAGGGCACTGTTGACATAACCCAGCCAGGTGAAAGCACTGTAAAGCCCAGGAGGCACGTAGCATGTCCTGCAGTGGGTGTTCAGAATGTGAGTCACAAAGAAAGGCAGCCAGCAGATGAGGAACACCCCTGCAGCAGCCAGAGAGCAGAGAGGTATGAAGAGAGGACGAAACAAAAAACATAAGAGCAGATTTGTAAGAAATAGTGTGTTTGTCTGCTGTAACATAAGCTGCATAAGCTAGCTACCAACAGTAGTAATCAGTTGTTACTTCAAAAGTTAGCTAATAAAATGAATGTAGTCATTAGCTAACTACATTAATGATTATGCAGGGTTACGGGTGATAAAGAGTTTAGAGTAACAATTGAAAATGTTAGCATGCTGAGCTAACTATCTTACTACCTGCAGGTTACTTTTAAAGCTAACAGTTAGCCAATAATGCATAATAATCAATGTAGGCCTAGACATTAGCGAACTACATTAATCACTTTGTGGGATTTGAGGTTATGCTTGAAACTTCCCTAAAATGCAACTGTAAAACTAAAACGAATTGCCAGCTTTTTTAACCAACTTGTGAAGTTAGTGTTAGTTAATTAGTTAACACTATCTAACTACAGCTGATGAACTCTTCTAGCGACGGTTATTTCATCCAACACATTCTGAAGTTGCTGCTGGCTATTATAGTTGACCTGCCTTTGTTGACTTTTGTGTAAAATCAAAGACGCATTGCTTCAAAAATTACTACGAATTTCAAGTGGTAAATCTGCTGCTCGTTGAAAACTGCCTGTGTGCCAGAATGAAACGCTTGACAGGCTTAGCAAGGGGTCAATTAAAACACTTTTGGTTCCCAATTAACCTTTATGTGGTAGTCATACTCAAGTCTTGAAGTCACTTAATATGCCCAGCAGCAGCCAACCGGACATAGTTTATTATGTATAAACAACTATAAATGCAGCAGCATACTAAACACTCATTAAAGTCCAGCACTATAATTGGGGTCACAACATCAGAGCAAAGCAGTAGTCAGTTGGGTGAAAAGCAGGTGGGAAGTGGGCGGGACTGAGATGTGTGCCACAGTTTTTCACTGACACCGGTGTAACGTAATGAGACACCTCTAATTACATTTTTGTCAGCGAGATCTATGCTGTGTTGAGCTAACTTGAACAGGCTTATAGCAACCTGGCTGATAAGCATGTCGAAGCTGTGTCAGGAGCTACAGCGTGTGTCTGGACACACACTGTGAACCCGAAGCCAGCCAGACATTTTTGACATTTCAACTTGATTTATTGTGGCTCTGAAAAACAGGCAGCAAATGCACACGGAGTAGGAAAATGTGCTGGTGTTACCATCACCAGGCGAGAGATCAGTACAGGTGACCGGGTATATATGTCAATCAGGAAAATGTCAAAGGAGTTGAAACAGAATAAATAACTATCTATAAAATTGCTTGTGTTAAGTGTTACCATGACATTTTCTTTCCTCAGCCACTTAAGATAATCTCCACTCACCAAGCACAATGGCCAGCATCTGAGTGGCCTTTTTCTCCCGAGCGTGCATGCTCCTGAATCGTGAGCTGTTAATGTGAGAAAGAGCCATCGACTGCAGTGACGTGTGTGTTCGTCCATTTGACAGATCCTTGACCTCGCAGCTCATCCTGACAGGAGGCAGTTCACTCTGGTTGTTCTCCTCCGCCTCCTCCTTCCCTCGCTCCTGCTCCAGATCCAGCTCGGTGCGGCCGCAGGAGGCGTGGCTGATGCTGCAGCAGTTCTCCATGTCCACAGGGGGCAGCACAGAGTTCTCCACAGGTCCTGTCTTTGGGTGTTTGCGCCACAAGCAACCTGACAACAGGTTGGGCTTGGAGGGACCTGAAGGCTCTACGCTCTGTTGTCGGAGCAAATGACACACAATAACAAGATCAACAATAGCTATGTTATGTCATTAAAGCTGCACTAATTCATATCTTTATATAAACAATAGATCAAATGACCATATGTTATATCAAAAGGTGTCGGTTGTAGGGACCAACCCAACTCTGTAGTTCTCCTCAGCTCTACGGAGTGATTTGGCGTCTTTCAGGTCTTTTTTTTTTTGGCCTGCAGCTTTAATGTTTTGGTTCACTCTCACCTAGTACGCTACCTGCCCAGCACCAAATGGCTGACAAAGTTAGCAGATATCTGAGGAATGTAGTGGAGCATTTAGCTGTCTGAAGAGCTGGATATTTTCCTTGGGAGTTGGAGAAGACCAAAACAGAGCTAAAAGGACTGAATATTGGACCTTTGTCAGATGCCAAGAAACACAAGTCTAAATGCTGCTCAGTGTCTACTCAATGTGTAAATAGCTAATTGTTTACTATCAACTTAATTCGGTGATAATGAGTCAATGTTGTGTTTTCAGCTGGTTCTGCTGTCTCCAATTGCTAAAAAAAAAAAAATATTCCATCAACATTTCAATTTGAAGATATCACAGTTCATTGCTCTGCCCTCCTTCTTATCTTCTTCTCTTTCTACTGAAAGATTACCGCCATCTTATCCTGCCTTGACCTCATGTGGAAAATATTAGAAGCTGAGGCTACTCCAATGAGCCAACACAGTGGGGAGAATGACTCAGAAAATTGGACGTTATGGACAATACATCTCAGAAGTGCTGTTCAGACAGCTCCTCCTGCACCTCTTCTCGAAGTTTTTAAATCACAGATGCAAAGTTAGCATTCAGTATATATCAGTGCGACTGCAATATCTGGTAACTACCTTTAAATACAATATTTAATTTGTTATAGCCTTGTACCAGCAATTACTTCCAGTTTCTAAAACGTTGCAAATTCAGAAACTACAACTCCAATGAGCTTTTCCCCCTCGGAGCAAGCAATAACAAGCATCATTAACTAGTTTTAAGTATTGTGTAATGTATATTTCTAGTATAGCCAGAAACGTTAATTTTCAGTCTTCTCTTACTAACACACTCATCTCTTTACACATTTTCCTTTAGGGGAAAATTATAGATTGTCATTCCCTCGGCCTTTGAGCAGTCTCTGGATTATATTTTTTTTTGCAGTGCATCTTCCACATACTTTGTTCAGCTGACAAGTGACCAGGTGACGAAAGCCACGCTTCAGAATCACAATTTTCAGCGCCTTCTCAGACCCCCACACAGCGGAACAAAAATAACTCAAGTGTGCATGAACATACACGCTGACAGACTCCAATGAAAAGCTAAAAACAGAACCCCCTTGCGTGCCACCATGTCACAATACGCCAACACAGTCAATATGAGAGTTAGTCAGGCATTAGGCTGTGCTGCATTCAGCTAAATTAAAGAACTTGAAATCTATTCAAGAATCTCACGGTTGTGTTGGATCTCCCACCACCCACCACTTTGATCCTTATAGGTGACAGGTCTTGCTTTGCCTTGGGAGTCTCCTCTTGTATACAGGCCTCCTAGGGGATGAGAGGGATAGAAACATGTTCAGAGAAATGCTGAGCCCACTTATCTTATCCCAACACTCCTACCCCATCAATATACACGTACAGAAAGTCTCTGCCATTCATTTGGAAAGTCATTGATTCATCTCTACTGTACAGTATGCATCTCAGTGTCCCTCAATGCAGACAAGAATACTGATTCACGTCTATTATGTTTTCAGTCGCTTATTATCCATCTATCTATCTATCTATCTATCTATCTATCTATCTATCTATCTATCTATCTATCTATCTATACAAGACAAATAAGAGGGACAGAGAAGACTCTTCCAAATTAAATTGACTATATTTAGCGTGACAAGCCATTTTAATTAAGAACAAATTCATTTTGACAGTGACAGTCGTGTCAGCTGCTTATGAACCAAACTATAAATCTTTTCTACATTTCATCTTTGACCATCAGAGAGGCCAATTGTACTCAGCCTACATTTAAATTTGACAAACTAACATGGCTTTTTTTCTCATATCACTGCAAAGCAATATTCCTGAGATTATTCTGACATCTCCTCCAAACTCTTTTATGCAAATGACTTATAGGAAATTATGCAAATGAGAAAATCCGCTTTTACTTTGGCAATTTTGCAGAGTTTCTCAGACAAGTGTTCTGTCATACTGTAATGGAGCCAGTTATCAGGCTTTGGGGGTGGTTTTTGCTAGTCAGGTCTAACAGAAAAGGTTTTAATGTAAAGGTAAATTGTAATTTGCAAGTTATTATGGGAATACATAAAGTCGGGGAATGTGAACAATCAGATCTAAAGGGTTTTATAATGGTGGATAATAGTATTTTTCAGATGCCATGTTCTAATAAGACACCCTTTATAAAGGGTTAATAAGTTGTAACTAATGACTGTATAAATGGTTAATAAATCCTTTACTAATGTTAAGTTAAATAAATGATAATAAAACATCACGTCTGCATCATAAATATCATATCACATGAAATATCACATAAAATGCAATCATATAAGTATTCAGATAAAAACGTTTGTAAGTCATAAATAAACAATAATAAACCATTAGGTCTGCCATAATTCAAAGTACCATAATTCAGCAAAAGTGAAAACACTAACAAAGATAATGGTCTCACCAGAGACGGCAGAGTTGAGCCTGGCTGCACCTTTCTGCTGGCCTGGCCGAAGGTGATCCTCTTCCGCCTCATCCTGAGGAAGACGTAGATGCGGATGTAGACCATCAGAGTGACAATAAACGGCAGGTAGAAGGACACCACCGAGGAGTAGATCACAAAGTCGGGGTTGGAGATGGAGCACACCGTGGGGTCATCTGAGTAAAAAATAAATTATAATTATGCAAAACAGCCTCAAAATCACACAGGATATCAAAAGTGAATAGGCGTAATTTATAGCCGACCTTTGACCCCAGTGCTGATGCTCTCCACCTGTAAAATGACCTTGATGGCTTGTCCTCTTTCATATTCGGCATACATACTTAATCATACAGTGATGATTGTGAGGTGGAGGCATGATTGATTTGACCGTAATTGCACTATAAATTCAGAATAAGAAACCATTTGACATCATGACAATAATAGGGTACAGTATATATCAGTTTTTCAATCAATATCTAGCATTAAATATCTATCAACTGAGCAAATAGTGCTGCAAATTGAAATTTGAAAAACAAACAAGACTCAGACAAGGCTCTGACCACAGCTGTGAAATGCATATTGCATATTGGACGTCAGTGGCATGAACAAGCAGAAGTGATTTGCATTGATTGTAAGTAGACTAAACTAAATGTCTGTATCTCTGTGAGGAGCTTTACATTATGTCTGACTAATGTTTCTAATTGTGTATGTGCAGTCACGCATCGGTGCTGTTGGCTATTGAAATTGAAATAGCTCCTGGTGATGTCTCTCGCAGTTCTCTGTGAGTTTTATTGTGTGGTGGTTCATTCTTCGTCACACAAATGCAGAAGATGTGATTTTATCAGCATAGCAAGTTAGCTATTGTTCAGTAATCCCTCCATCTCTCCACATACAGTAACCTCATTTAACCAGAATTCAATGCAATATTTAAAAGTTAACAAATGTATGCATTTTCACTTGATTGCCTTCTTTCATTGCTGCTATCACCACTACTCCCTCCACCTATACACACAATATAATTCTAAATAAACAAAAAAAATAAGACAACTCCTGCAGTGCACTAAACCTCACAGATAAATGATATACATTTATTACACGGCCTTGTTAAATACTTGATTCTAATTGGTCAATCACAGGTAAGTATAACAGACTGTTGCCATGGACGCAGTTCTGATCCAAGGTTTTCTCCCACTTGGCTGTTCCTAATTACGGCCTGAACGATATGACATGAAAGTAGCATTATTAAACGGTTATCATGATGTATATCATTCAAACTCAACAAGCTCTAGTTTTTAACACAAACAGACTCTCTGTTAAAAATGTTACTTCTCAATCCCATCATCAGTGGTGTGTTCTCAGGTTTGACAAAGCTTAAGACAGAGTCATGACTAGTAAATTGACACTGGCATGCTAAAGTGGTGGAATGCACCTTTAAATCCCATTTTACAATGCATGGCATGTTCCACTGCTGACCCTACACGGCAAGTAGACAGAATTTTGACACTCAATTTCATATTAACATGGTGCCTTCGTGCCTTGCATTCTATTTTGTATCCTGCATAACCTGATTATTCGCTACGATGCATCCAGAAAAGAAGATAGGAGTCATAATGTTGTTGACCTGACCTGTGGTGTTGAAGCCAAACAGCAGCGGACAGGAGACAGTGAAGGCCAGGACCCACACAGTGGCAATCATCACAAAAACTCTCTTCCTGGAGCGATGGGTGGTGTTGTACAAGACGGGCATCACCACTGCTGTGTACCTGCAGACACACACACATTAGAGTCTGTCCAGCTGTGAAAATATGTGTGTACAGGGGATAGGAGAATAGGTGGTCCAGAAAGCTGAAGCATCAGAGAACAAAAATATATCAATATCATATATTACTTTTATCACTTTTTTCGATTTCATGCACAATATCTTTAGCTTACTTATTTATTAAATCTTATAGGCACTGGTGTTAGAACATAACTCCTTATACACTTTACATTTATTGTTATTGTTAGGGATTAATAAAGTTCTATCTTATCTGATCTTATTTGGATAAAGACAGAAGTGCTGATATAGTAAAGTTAAAGGGAATAATTAGAGTGAGAAAAAGAGTGCCACTGAAAAGATATTAAGGATGCCAAGAAATGCACTGCTGAGAGAAAGCAGATAATATAAAGACCAACAATAGAGCAGCAAAGCAGGCATTTCTATCTAGAAAATATTTGGGTATTCAGCAATAAACCAAGTGGAGCTTTGATTTAAGAGTTAATCAGCACACTATATGCGATGAGTGTATAATGAGGACAGGAAAACTAGGCTCACATGAAGCAGCAATTATGCTGGACACCGACCCAAAATGGATGTGATGTTATGTAGTTTAAAGCCAGACAACTACCATGATTGTTTATCCTCATCAGAATAATTGCACTGCTTCTTCTCTGGGCAAAATGCGGGGCTAAACACAGAAGTTCACTAAAAATACTCTTCCCTTCTGCCATGACGCTGTCTGGTTGAATAAAAGCAGAGATGAACAAATGGAGTAGGTAAAAAATAATGTACATGATTTATTGATCAAGTGCTGTTTTAAGGTACACGTTTAATTGAGGATGAAAACAGCTGCTGCTTAGTCTGGCTATCACCAGACCAAGCTCAATCTTTTAAGAGTGAACATCAGTCTGGTAATCCTCTGTAGGTTCATCACTACGAGCAACACCTTACACATATTGCTGCATTGTTTTCACATTGTCACTCAAATGGTTAGGTGGTAAAACTAAATTTTGACACTCTATGAGACCTAGGCACATAATTAAATAATAATGCATGATCACCTGTTATTGTGCGTAAGAGGTCTTGGTTGGTAACCCAGCTTTGTAACTGACGACACTATGAAAGCACACATTGGAAGGTCTTACTAACTGTACAAATACATTCCCACGACACCTTCAGTCCTTATGTAGTACTTCATTCATACTATGTAGTTGGACTCTTGATGCCTGAAGGTTTTAAGTTCAAAGACCGTAGAGGGCATTTAAATATTAACTGTGACACAAGAAGAAAACTAAGTAAATAATTATTACATTATACAAAAAAATAATTTAAATACAAGATGCACATCTACATTAAAGGTTCAACTGATGCATGGCACAGTTTCTCCTACAGTAATGCAAACAAATGCACAGCTATTAGACCAGAGTGTGAACCTGGAAGATCAAATAAAAACCAGTCTAGATAAAATCTCCTCATTTCTGTCTCTTCCTCACTGTCTCTCATTCTGTCCCGCACTGACGCACAAAGATGTACACGCTGACACACATTTATCAAGAGGAAATGAATATGGTAAAATATTGTCTTTCTCCAGGAAGTTGTGAAATATCTATGAGGTGAAGAAAAGAACAAGACCTTAAAACATGGAAATCACACATGGTCCATCATGGATGACATCCATACTGCAGGTGTCACGGCAAATTTCTGTAGTCATACACAGTGCATGCATCAAAAAGGTACACACACACGAGCACACACACACACATGCACGCGCACGCACACACACACACACACACACACGCACACACACACACACACACACACGCACACGCACACGCACACACACACACACACACACTCACCTGTCAATGCTGATAGCACACAGATTGAGGATACTGGCGGTGCACATCATCACATCTAGCGTGACAAAGACGTTACAGTAGAGCCGGCTGAAAAGCCAGGCGCCGCCAACCACCTGCACAGAACAGACGGGCAAATTATCAACGCACACGTTTCTCTTTCCCTTCTTCACCGTTTGACACACCTATTGAGCGCAAACATGAACACAGAAACTTGCACATGAAAAAGAAAGGCAAGGAAGAAGAAGGAAATGCATGAAGATAGTTTGGACTACATTAAAAAGAAGGATAAAGAAAAATAAGATGCCAAAAATACTACCATATTCACTTGATATGTTGAACTTAAGCAATTATGATAATAGGGACATTGATAAGGCTAATTTATGCATGTAATTAAATATGTTTAAGTCACTTGTTTTCAGATAACATTAGCTGCAAAGGGCAAATGTGAAAATGGCCTGTGATGATGCGTCATGATAGATCAAATTCATAATGTTATTAAATCTAATTATCAATGTCCTTTTGACCAACAAGCTTTCACTTAGGCTCCATAATGCCTGTCTGACAAAGATAAATGGGATCCAAACTCCATTGCCTGATTGCTGAATCTTTTGTGTCCATGAAATGAATAAAATGCCTACCCACACAGAGAGGCGGTAGGCACACATGGGAATACGCACGGGCACCCAAACACGCACGCACGCACACACACACACACACACACACACACACACACACACACACACACACACACACACACACACACACACACACACACACAGTACAAGTACAGTACGAAGATGTAAATAGAAAGCAAACAACATCCTGTGAAAACAGTTGCATATTGTATTCCACAAACTAGGGGTGTTGAGTTTAAAAGATGTGGATGTTGAATAGGCAGTGAGGGTGTAATTAAATACTGTATACTATATATTTGCTAGTGGTGGAATATAACTATGTACATTTACTCAAGTACTGTACTTAAGTACAAATGTGAGGTACTTGTACTTTACTTGAGTATTTTCTTTTCATGTAACTTTCTACTTCTACTCCACTTCATTTCATTTCAGAGGGAAATATTGTACTTTTTAATCCACTACATTAATCTGACAGCTTTAGTAACTAGTAACTTTACAAATGGATGGTTAAGCACATAACTGTTTTGATCGTTTCCAGTTTCTAAAATGTCAGTATTTTTCTGCATTGATTACTTTAGGAGATTACTTTAAGTACCTTTTCATAATGGTACTTACATATTTTTACTTAGGTAACATTTTCAATGCAGGACTTTTACTTGTAACAGAGTATTTTTACACTGTGGTATTAGCACTTTTACTTAAGTAAAGGATCTGAATACTTCTTCCAACACTGCATTGCATTATGGGAAGTGTAGTCAGCAGAGTCGGACTGGGTCCTTATGTGAGAAGGGCCCGAAACGATGCTCGAATGAATAGCTGTGGATGCAGGGAGGGGCCTACAGAGAATGCCTTTCTACAGGGCCCAGCATTTTGTGCTATGCCCCTGAGTGTAGGAACCAGCATTTTTGGATCTTGACCCTTACTAGCACTGTGCCCCAATTCCTATACACCATACTAATTCAGAACAGGTTTATGAGCACAGTACATAGTGTGTTCACATTGGAGAAGTGACACAAATATGAATACTCAATAAAGTCAGTATGCATACTACTTACAAATGCTTCATTTATGAGTGTGCTGCTGATGCATGCTATTGAGCCACAAGCTGCTCACAGCCGCAAAGAATTGAAATAAATTGCAGACGGCAGCGAGACAGAAAGATCTTAGAAACGGTAAAAACAGTATTCTATTACAATTAGTATATTACTGTATATACTGTATACACTGAGTTTATGGAATTAAGAAACAACATAGGGAAAATGTCCTCTTTGTGGCATGCAACTATCATCTCTTTAATATTTTGTAAGGACTTCCTTAAATATAGAAATTACGCCAATACACACAACATACTATATACACTGCATGTACACAGTACATGTTTGTACTCAGTCACCCCCTCACACACAAAGGCTGAGGCTCACATGTGGGCACATATTGAACATTATGTACACGGTGTTTTTTTTTGTTTGTTTAGATGATAACAAACCAAGTTTTTTGGAATTTTTCTTGACGAAAAGGTGGAGGAACAAAGTGTTGACCCAAGAAGAAATAATCCGCATGTGGATTTATTTATTTATTCTTGTATGCAGGAGTACATTTGTACCATGCACTTAATCTTACATTTTCTGTCAGATCTACCTGTATTCCATAAAATAAAACACCAAGAATACAATCTTGACCTTAAAGAGGGGTAACCTATACGCTATCAATGGAGCTGTTTCCGAGTCAGGCCGTATATATTTGCTGAGGCCAAACAGCATCATTTAGGATGATTTGTAGAAGTGAGCTCTCTGTCATTGCTGCCAATACAACCACTTCCTTCAAGTACAAGTCATGCATCAACTGTACCATGCAGGGATATGATGGCTTGCTCAAGGGCACATGATTGGTACCCACTGAGGGGTGGAGAGAGAGATACTCAAGTCGCTTTTCCTGCCAAGACACATCTGCAGAAGGAAACCAGCAACCCTCTGGTCAAAACAAGCTAATCCCCCATCCTTCAGATTATAGAGCTCGCAGGGTGATGGTGCTCGCAGTGTCTTGGGAGTTGAAAGTCTTTGCCTCTGACTAATGTTTTTCCCCCAGCCCTATATAAGATATTACTGACCTGCTAAAATAATGAATATGGTACCAGTTATTACATTTGTATCATTCTATATTTTAATGATTTATACACTTTCATACACACACACACACACACACACACACACACACACACACACACACACACACACACACACAGACATACACAGATACACACAAGCCTCTGCGCTTACACAAATTGGAAACCTCTGCAGTGCATTTTCAGTGGGCAGAGTATTACTTTGATGGAATGTGGATGCCAGAGAGTCATGTACGCCAGTACAGTTAATGAATTTACTGAACAGCACCACAAGGATGGAGGCTGAGAAAATGAACAATAACCATTAGTAAGTAATTTGTAAAGTGTGAAAATAAAAATTACCAGCAAACAATCAATATCAATTTGCTTCAAAAGTTTTGATAAAAATGAAATTTGCAATTGCCTCTACGTAATTTGCAGCTCAGCCAATTACCCAAAGCAGATGAAGTCATTATTTCTTAATACTCAATATGTCCTTCAGCAATTATGTATAATCTAAAGGAATGGTGAAGCACTATAAACCACCTGATATCATCATTACTGTCATCCGATCACCCACACAGCTTTCACTTTGTAATAAGCTCCAAATTACCCTCATCCTTTTTCTCTCTGATAGCTCCATTTTCCTGTTGCAAAAGTCCACTTTGTCTCCCACCCAACTTTCTGTCCTCTCTTCACCTCTTCAGCGTCAGCTCACTGCCAAGCATCTGTATTTCAATCTCTTCCACATCCTCCGTGCTTCCTCTCTACTTCCTTTTCCTTCTTTCCCTTCAGAGCTCTAGAGATGATTGCCAACCAGGGGTGCTCGCAGCACAAGCCGTACTTCAACAGTATTGTTGCTGGGATGGTGGGTGGGAAGATTATGGAGTAGCTCAGCCAATTAAAAACATAATTCATAATTTATATAAACTAATATAAATAATTTGATTAAAATAAAACGTATCCACATATTTGTGTTTAGGGAAGAAAATACATTCAATTAGGATTACAAATTGGTCATTCAGTAAATGTATTGTCATAATAACCAGTAAGCTACTAGACGATTTGCTGACTGCACATTACTCTCCTCCTTTAAACCTGAGATAACTGTAGTACCTTAAGGCCATGTTCTGCAAAGGAGATTGCATGGAAACTAGTAAGCAAACAGCATAGAAGTTAAAACTACAATTTTGAGGCACTTGACAATTTTATTTTTCTTTATACTTCTAATCCAAATTTTTGGAGGCATTTAACTTTTTATTACACTACATTTATAATTTTATAATTTATAATTTATACTCTTTATTGATCCCCAATGGGTAAATTACAATTCACTTTTTTAATTTATTTATTTATTAATTAGCTTTAGTGCCTTTGCGGATTTAGATTAATAAGAAATAAAGATCAACTAATAAATGATGATGTATTATTATCGGAAGAGCTACACAGCAGAATATGAAGTAATCCAGTAGTCCAGTAATATACATTATTCAGAAATGGGTCATTCTCTGTAATGAGTACTTTTACTTTTGGTACTTTGAATGCAGGACTTTTACTTGTTAGAGGGTATTTTTAACTTTTTACTCAGGTGAAAGATCTGAATACTTCTTCCACCATTGCCTGAAAGTAAACAGTTGAAATAGTTACCTAAAAGTAGCGTTTGGATAAACTTTTGAAATAATTAGCTACACGTAATGGATCAACTCTTGAAACAGTTTGCAACAGTAATTAAAATTGTTCAAAATATAGCTCAAAGTAGGCTAATGGATAAATGGTATAAGGTCCAGCTTCTGTCACAAAACCGTAGTAGTGTTAGCTATGCAAACTTGACCATGGATCCCTGGCCCCTGTACACTAACCCTGTACACCAGTAAATACAGACACCCTGAACTCCTCACCTCCAGGTACACAGCCCAGGGCATGACCAACGAGGCCACGAGCAGGTCGGCAACAGCCAGGCTGACCACCAGATAGTTGGTGGTTGTCTGGAGGGAACGCTCCCTCAGAACAGCCAGACACACCAGCACATTCCCAAACACGATGCCCAGGATGAGCAGGGAGTACAGCATGGCGTAGTAGTTACGCTCGTCCTGCCCTGATTCCCCTGAACTCTCATTCCTCTCTGAGTCCCATCCGAGTCGGTCTGATTCGTTCCAGACCTGCTCTGCACTGCTGAACATCGCCATGGAGATGCCACAGTGACATGGGAGGTGAGATGTTTGGAAGACCTGCCAAAGGAAAAGAGCATAGTTTGGTGTTTACCCATTCATCACATAACTTCCTCTCTTTTGGATCCACAGAACTTAACATTTCTCACATCTCATTAGTCAAATGAAAGTCTAGCATATTAGCCATCAGATGATGGTAGCAGCATCATTTCAGGCCAGAAGCCTTGTGTGAAACATCCCTTGGTTCCTAGGAACAGTAGTCAGATTAAAAAGCATCCCTGCAGTAATGTTCATTGCTGTATACACTGGCATAAGTGTTTTATTTTTTCCTGCTGAATGAAACATAGAAGCACATATTGTTGCCTCCTTAAGCTAACGGTTCCTGTACAGATAATCAAATCCATAATGATGCAGCAAAAAGTCATGCTCTCAACAGCAAACTTCATCAACGGTATAATGGATTTTGATTGTTCCAGTCAGCCTCTCCCTTCCTTCCTGAACAGAAACTCCAAAGCATAGATGGTTACTTTAATGAGGGCCTGGCAGTGTGCCTTTGAGCAGTGTCAGTGAGGTTAGCTCATCAGGGAGGGGTTAGAAGTCTGTGATGCCACCCTGAGAGGTTGGCTCTGGTCCCGGGCTCTGCTCCTCGCACTCCCTTCTTCCTCTCACTTATTCCCAACCCTCCCTATTTGGCCTGAATCCAGATAACAGCACTGCTGTTGTAGTGCTCACACCTGTATCTATATGTTAAAAAAAGTGATCAATCTTATCCAGCTCCAGCTCCCCTCCCCCTCCTCTCTCTTTCGTAGACAAAAATATGGAGAATGACACGACAAACTAGGATCATTTTTAGATGCGATTCAAACCCAGGAGGCTTTTAAAGATTTTTCCTGGTCTATAATCCCACTCAGTGCCTCAGTGGCACCAGGATCATATGATTGTCCTCTAGAATCTAGAAAAAGCCAAAGAAAACAGACACCAATACCAATCACCCTGAGGTCTCCTAATGGAAGTAAGTTTATCACATAATCAGGTGTGACAGGTCATGAGGAATGCAAATCATAAAACTACATATGCAGGCATTTTAATTTTTAATCTGAGGACACTGATTGCGTGACACAGGGCTGCATAGTGCTCCAGTGAATGGTTTGTTTCTATATTGTAGATCAAGGGCTATTTAAAACTAATTTCCCTCTTTACTCTTTTGTCCCCCCTGTCAATATGCAGATCTCTGACCTCCAATCATTGGACACTCAAATGCACACATGCATGCCCATATTGTTGTATGCTCTAACGCAATTAGGGAGGATGTAAGGGTGTGTTACTGTATTTAACTGCATATACAGGAAGACATAAAGCAACGTAGTTATATTTAACCAATTGTAACGATAAATTATAAGCATATCAGTTAAGGGTTATGCAGCAAAAGGCAATTTATTGGGGTATTTTTCCTTCCAAATGTAAAATTAAATTAAATCCCGTAATAGAGCATCTTTTAAGGCTCCACAATCTTGCTTCCCCGCACGATCAACTGTCAGAGCACACGCACAATGGAACAATTAGCAAATAGAAGCATAATCATTTAATTTAGGCTACACAAACACTGGAGCAGAAACATAAAAACTTCAAAAGGGTGTGAAATGATGCTGTGGTGTTTTTTATTATTATTATTATTATTATTATTATTATTATCTTTAAACCCAGGCAGAAAAAGTAAACAGACTTACCTGTTACGGTTTCCCAGAGAAGAATTCATCAGATGCCATCGAGGATAAAAGCATCATCCGTGCAAAGTTAAAAGTTATCCGCTCATCGCGTCCAGCACTACGAGGCGAGCAGCAGAAGGAGCGCTCGGTGCTATGTTGCGCACAGGCGAATGTGAATGTGGTAAGCTCGCAGATGGACCACTCACTTTCTACATTTTCACCAATGCTCTGTGGCTGTGTGACTGCCGGTAACACGCGTTGGGCTTTTTTTTTTTTTACACTTTTTGCAGCCACACGGGAGGCGCGCGTGTATGCTACGTGAGTCGTCAGGAGTCTCCCTATGCGTGTTTAATGATGCAGTGACAAATGAAGGGGACTAATTATCACCCCCCCACCCCCGCCCCCCCCCAAAAAAGCTGTTTTAATGTCATAATTAACTACTTTTTATATTTAGGTTTAATGAAATGTCTATGATACAAATGATCATATTTCTGTTACATTCCTGTCCCATGGGACTGGACTGGTTCAGGGTCATGCTGAGGAGTAGCTACTCCTCCTCCATGACCCTGAACCAGGCGGCAGTGCTTTGCTGGAAGTGACATTGCACAAAAAAATGTCTAATGTCCAGGACCAATAAAACATACAGAACATAAATTAGGACAGGCTGGGTGTATGCAATAAAACTGATGCACTCCTGTGGTTCTGTACCCTACTGATCCCATTCCAACCCCATTTCCCACAAGAAAAAAAACAAAAGGTACAGATAAAAGGTATCTTATATCTCAAAATTGCAGCCAATGTGCTTTGTTTTGCTATCTTTAATATGACATTTTAAGATAAGAGAACTGCAGAAGCCAAACAAATGAGATATGGACCAAACGATTGAAGTGTCCCAAGGGAAGATGTTTTTCCTCTATGAACCAGTTCCAACTTGCAAAGAGTCCATTGTAAAAAAAACAGAGACAATTTAATAGACCTTTCTGTAGCACATGCACATTCTTTTTTTAAATAACATAAATGTCAATTGGGAGGCAAATGAAGACCACATAGATCACATTTCCAGATATTTCTATATTTAGCAAATTACAGCACACATACTCAATGTAGATTTCATTACAAAGCCTCCCATAAAGTGCATTTAAAAAAAGCAGTGAGCAGCAGGAGGTTGATGATCTGTTCCATGTAACCGCATGCAGCTGACAAACAGCCCTAACTAATCATTTTTCAAAACCAACCTGGAGTCACATTGTGTTTTACCTAAATGTTAAAGTGCCTAAATGTCCTTGGAAATTTGGGCCATTCTTCTCCACAGCAGCACATTGGTAAAAAGCTCCTGTACACTGCAGAGCTAAAGAGAATACTAATACACACTGTGGCTGGCATGAATCCATACATTTGAAACTTGACAAAATGAATGGTGTGACATCCATAACACATGCTGAAATTTGACTTTGGAGGAGTGGTTTGTAAATTCCTTTAAAAACATCCAATAAATATGTCTAATAAATCCAGACTTTGCTTTATACATTTAATACATGTATACTATACAACATACCAGCTACTGGAAATGTGTATTTTTTTCTGGAGAGGCTATTGAATTTTTGAGTTAAACATGCACAAAAATTAAGTATTCTTTTAATAGAGGCACATCCAAACATCTTTTTCATGGTAAGTTAAGGGATCAACTGATGTATAAACCCACAGTGGGCCATCACAACCATTTCACTCTATGCAGAGATCATAATAACACACACACACTTGCTGTATCGTTGATATTTTGCAAATAACCCAGATGAGGGAGGATAGGATGGAGGGTGAAGCTGAAGTGGGATTTGCTTTCCCTCTGAATGAGGAATCTACGGACCTTGTGCAGATTGGGCTCCTGGCAGCTGCTCACAGAGCTGTTACTCAAAGGATCCATACCTGTCTAGACCAACACCTGTGTGAAGGTCAGGCCTGAGAGGGCTTTGCTCCAATAACAATAAAAATGGTAGGAATAATAGACACAAAAGTTGGACTTAGTTGAAATTTTGCTGCCATCTACTGGTCCGGAGATCTAACTGCTTTTATATCACACAAACTCACAAGCTGTGTCCCAAATCCAAACTACACATTAATTTAAAGCAGGTTTTGAGTATATATGTTGCTGTCGGAGTATGTTCACACTCGAAAAGAGACAAAATAAAGTGCACTCAAAACAGTCTGTATGCATATTAAAAACTGGCACAAAAGGAAATGGAGAAACTGGTTAAGGATGTTGATATTTTTAAGATGCCAACTACAAAAACAGTAAACTACGACAATTACTACATAGCTGAAAAAAACTGAAAAAGAAATAGTGTGTAGCGTGAATGGGACAAACTGCAGGTCTACAAATACATTCAAAGACAAGTTGAAATGTGTGTATAATTTAATGTGAATCTGATTTGTAACTTATAAACAGTCAAGTCATTGTTACTCAAGCATCGCTCATTTATATTCTGTAGTTTTGTATTAGCTGTATTTTTGATGCAAATATGGAGGTAAAGCGCAGCATTTATTCCGGATTCACTTTCCTTCTTGCTCTGCCCACTCGCTGTACCCTCCTTTATAATGTCTCGCCCTGAGAAAAAGAAGCATAAAGAGAAGAGCTTAGTCTCTTATCAGTGTTGTTCGTTTTTCTAGTAAAAAGGTCATACAGCGTTCAACACACCAAAGCAGTGTCAGAGGACATTGTACTCGAGTCTTAGCACCAGGACTGATTAATAATTACCTAACAACACATAAAATGTGCCATTTATAGTGCTACATATCTCCACTACATAACATTATGTGTTTTAGCAGGGTCAATATTATCTAGCATGATTTAAATCAGAGAGTTTAACAGTGGAGTCACTTTTCTTTTCTTTTTTTGCTCTTTAGGTAATACCTGTCGCCTTCGACCTTTACTGGCCCATGTAATAATTGGACTACTGGATGTTTCATGTGTATACAATAACATCTGCTGTCATTTACCTGCTAAATCCCAGCTGACGGGCGATGTCCAGTGCTTTGGCGCTCCTGATGCCACTTCTGCAGTGAAACACAATGTTGTCGTCATCTTTCCCAGGAGCCTTCACTTCAAACGTCTGCTGAAAATGCTCTGGGGACAGCTTCAGAGACTCCTCCAGGTTGCCCACTGATATTCAAACACAAACAATATGAGAGTAAAAAACACATAGAAAACCACTCTTCTTCCCACTTTGCACGCGTTAACACTTACGTGGGATGTTGACAGCATCTGGAATGCGCCCAGCCTGGTATTCATCAGGATTTCTTACGTCAAACAGCTGAATGTCGCGGTTGGACAGCATTGTCTTCAGCTGAGAGTAGGTCACCACTGAAGCTGAGGGAGCAACATAAAAGACATACACTTTACCTATTAAGTTAAAAATCATCACATTATTTTTAACTGATGCCTATAAAAACCTATAAACTCACCATCCATTGATTCAATGATAACTTGGGTTAATTTAGCATATAGTGCTGGTAAGTGCTGTGAGGTTAGACCCTTTCCCTACTGACTGACTATTGTTGTCCATTGGAAACAAAACTGCCAGAGTCAACCAAACTCTCTGTTTTTCAAACAATCGCATGAAAAACACTAGATACACACTCTGCAGTTTGACAATAGGCCTACTGGCAGGAGCTGTATGCCAATGCAGCCTCTGATAAAGCCATAAACCACTACAGTGACGACTACACATATTTGGTAACCACCAACAACATACGACAGCAGTGGTAAACGCTCAAATAACTCTTTAAAAGACATTTCACAGCTGTAATTATGAATCCCAGCATATAAACTGACAGTAATGTAACGTTAGGCCAACACTACAGTTATATTACTGGACATTAAGGTGATTACTGTTGGACACAGCCAAAGTATATATATATATTTTTTTTTTACCGCTGTCGGATGCTTCTCCCCATTTGGGACTTGAGGTTGTAAAAGTGCGTAAAACTGAGCCAAATGTCGGGTAAGACCTGCGGTTCACTTCCGCAACAACCTGGCAGAAACTTCGAGACAGAACACAACAAAACATCGTGAAGACAAATGCTCCGTGCAGACTGCTGACAAGACTGCTGACAAGAAGTGAACACATATCCTACTCAATTTAAGTCTCGCACATAGGTCTCGCGCATAGGTCTCGCGCATGGATATTCTTCTTCTTCTTCTTCTTCTTTGGTTTTTTAACGGCGGATGCGGACTAACTTAGCGCATTACCGCCACCCTCCAGATAAATTGTGCCTGATCACCACTAGGCTTACACCATGGATGTATTAATTATTACACATGGATATTCTTAATACATCCATGCGCGAGACTTTCTTCTTCTTCTACTTAAAAAATGTCCCATAAGAAGCGCTGCACTTCACACGCCACCCTCAGGTTGGAAAGGTTATAGCCTAGGTTTCAGGAGGAAGAGAGGGCCTCTGCCCCATCTCATGACAGACATGTCTGTACAGGGAACAGGGGGTTGACCTGGTCACAATTCATAGACATATGCAATGTGGTGATAGGTTATGAGTGGGCATTGGTCGGCTAAAAAAGGTTGGGAATCAGTGCAGGCAAGTTGATTAAAGACCTTTTCTTCTTCCAACCAGACTACTAATCTCTGCTCACTGCAGAATTCCTTCCAGCCAAATTTAGTCAAAACTGGTTCATATTCTGAATCCAGGGAATCCATTGTTCTGTGATTCTTCATAGGCGTCAGCAGGAACCGATTCAACATAAAAGCCTAAAGACAGTGTTGTGTAAAACTGGGTCAGGTGGCTGAAAATGTAACTGGACATACAGTATTCAGAGAAGTCAGCTGAATTGGATCATGTTATTTTATGCACAGTTGCCGGTGAAATTGAAGTAATTCCTCTAGAACTGGAAAACCCGATGGATGAATACATGATGGAAATAAGGTATGCCTTCCAAGCTGGGTGTTAAGATGAATGGAATGCTTGATAAATAAATAAATAAAATAAAAAAAGATCAGAAGTGTTACCCAACTTTAAATTATACAGAATAAATTCTATATAGAGACTTGTGGGAAGGATTTAATAATTTGTGGAATTAATGGAAAGTAACATTTTAGTAAGTAGCCTAAATTTACTCAAGTAGGCCTACTGTACTTAAGTACAATTTTGAGGTACTTCTAGGCTATTTTACTTGAGTATTTCCTTTTTCTGCTACTTTATACTTTTTACTTCACAACATTTATTTTGTAACTTTTGGCACTTATTTAGACGCTAATACTTTTGTAGCCTACTTTTACTTAAGTATACTTTTGAATGCAGGACTTTTACATGTAACAGAGCAGGCTACATCCTCCTCCACCACAAGCAGTTAGTAGAAGAATAAAGGGATAGAATGCAAATAGCTTGTAGGCTATATGTAACTAAAGTACAAGCATCCCAAAATTGTTGGCTACTTAAATACAGTAATTTAGTAAATGTAGGCTACTTGGTTACTTTCTACAACCAAATACTGTGGAAATTAAGTGTAGACTAGGCCTATAAAAAATAAATAGAAGATGAATCATCACCTCTGGCCTGTTGAGTGATTTTTACCATATCAAAGTTGTTATTTCAAATGTGGAATTGGAGATATAATCCTAATCTGAAATTTAAATCAATCATTTACTGTCACAAAACCTGTTCCATGAATGTATGGAAAGTGTTCAAACTGAAACTGGACTAGAGATGATGCAGTTTAGCCTACTCAGCCTACACAGCAGAAATGACTATTAAAAGAGGAAACACAAGAAACACAAGTTTTATGATTTATGAGAGACCAACCAGTCTGCATCATGGATGTATAGGCCTAATAAACCAGTTACAACTGGCTGAATTGTCTGAATTGAGTTGCTTCCCAGCAGTGTTTTGAACGGGATAGTCAGCTGTCACATCCAAACACAGCCACGCCTCGGACTAAACCATATGGCTGTATGAGGGAGAACAAAAACATATATTCAAATATATTTAGGAGACTTTCTTCCTGATACTTGAAACGATTAACACTAGAGATATAAAATGATATTTGATAGTTTATTTACAACTCGATATGGTAGCATATTTGTTGTCTAGTCGGGTTGTGACGCCATTCAAAAAGTAAACACCCCTACGCCGATGGTATGATTCAAAATAGGAGTCATTACAGAGTTACTAGCGATTTAAACGCCTCGATCACTGACACAAACCGCATCGTTTTCTTGCGTCTTTTTTATATCTACGCCACCAAAAACGATGCCGACGAGACGCGGAGGTACTGGCCCGCCAGCGGATGCCGACGAAAAAATTCAGAAGCTCTGTGATCACGTAAGTAGAAAAAAAAAGAAATGTATTTACACGTTGACTTTCTTCCCTCAAAACTAACGTTATTCCCACACAGCAAATACGACTTGTATTATTTTGATGTTGCTATGATTTCATGTACTCAGGTAAAGGCCAGTGCAGAGGAAAAAGCAGGGAAGACGTATGATGTTTTCACTGCCAAGAGCTACACGAAGCAGGTAGTGGCCGGGACCAACTACTTCATCAAGGTAATTTTTATTTGGGAAAAAAAAAGCACAACAGCAAAAGTACGCAGAACCTCGAGATATGCTACATAGCATCATTTTTTTGTTCGCAGCAGATGAAAAAACTCAAAAACTAAGTGTGCACTCCACCATCTGCCCAGCACCAAACAGCAGACAGACACAAACATTCAGCAGCTAAAGAGAGCGAATATTGGATTTACATTCTTCAGGGCAACATTTCAACATAACTTCAAAATAAATGCTAACGTTGCTACATCATGTCTGCTGGATGTAGGCTATTAACAATTAGCTAATAAGTTAGACATAGAATAAGATCAGTGTTGTGCTTTGTTTCTGCTACATTTTAAATGGCCAAGATCTTCTGTAACTTTACTTTTCCTTCCTTGCAGGTCCACGTGGGAGGAGATGAACATGTTCACCTCCGTGTGTACGAAAAACTCCCATGTTATGGAGGAGACATAGAGCTGAGTAATATGCAGCACCCCAAGAGCCACCAAGACCCTATTGAGTACTTCTAATGAGATCCTAAACCAAACAATGCATCAGTGCCTACAGGCTGCCATCTCATTATAATCAGTTCTGATCAAATGATCCTTTTCTAATTATATATAACAATGCTATATGCAGGTCCCTTCCCTAGCATGTTATAACATACTGTCATACTGTAGATCATGTAAGGAGTATGTCAAAATGGAACTATGTTTTACACGATCAGGGTTAAACATTAAGGTTTTTTTGTAACTTTTTTACTTGCCCAACTTACATTTGTACTGGCCCCTATACAAATTGTTTTTCTATTAGTGGTTATCAAATAATGACGACTCAAGTAAATTGTTGTATTTGATCTTAATTTACATATAAACACATCATGAACAGTGTCACAGATGAGTTAAAGTCCATACTAAAAGTGGAGGCTATTATTTAATAAAACCTATCAAATCTAATTGTGATAATTGACTTACCACAGTTTGTTTGACCGCATAGGTACCCTCATTTCTACTATGTCATAGAGTTTGAGTTGGAACTTTTTATATGTTTTTGTTTCTAAACCTACAAAATGAAGACCCTAAACGCTATTTTCCAAGTTACTGTAGTGGTCTTATTTCACCGGACCCGAGCTCGGTTTCCATAGAAAATCAGCTGTTGAGGCTTTCCTCCCCATTTGTCATTCTGGCTGAGGAGTAGGGATGGATGGATCGATACTGTGAGATCGATACTGCGATACTTGGAAGCTACTCATTTGGTATTGATTCCTTTAAACAATAATTCGATAATAAAATATTACACAAAACATGGGTAGCTGCATTACATTTAAACGTTTTCAGCACTTTTGTATAATGTTTGTGCCAAAACAGCCCTGAGTCCCGTCACGTGACTGTAGAGACCTGTGACAGAACCTAGTGCGCACTGCGCAGCCATGGCGTGCCCGCCCAATTCCTCATGTGGAGATACACTATTTGTGAGAAAAAGTGACACACAGCAGCAACATGTGTAACCTCTTCAAACATTTTAAAACAACACACCCTGAAAATTGGAAGCTGAACAAAAACATGAAAAATGTAAAACGTTTACTTGCTTTTTCATGTAGGTTCAGAAGATTAGAAAATCTTCACAAACAATCAAAATGTTTAGTAACTTGTAATTTACCTATATATATCATGCAGTGTCAGTAAAGATGTGGAACAACCTAATCCATATTATGTGTGCTGTCATTCAGTGTCAAATTAAATTACTTTTCAAATAGGTGTGGCTTAGAAGTGAAGATGAAGTGCTGTGACTTCATACCACTGTAAGAAATGTACAAAAATAATCACAATGATGAACTTTAATCATACATGAGAAGAGACATATCACTTTTTCATTCCCAGCACATGTTCAATAAAATGTGTATTCTTTTAATGAATTTGATTATTTACACCAAACACGGTATCATTCAAAAGCAAATTGAATTAGTTGTGTTATAAACAGTTTTAAGGTTTCAGGCTTCATACATACCTGGTGAAGAATGACCACATATCTTAAACAAAAGGGTTTTCTGCAAGGTCTCTGAGCCGTGAAGCTCACCCAGCCTGTGAGACATTTGGATGAGTGATGCAGTCTACAAATACCTCCATATTGTTTGAACAATACTGTGTAAACTAAGCACACGTTTGTGAATCACACCCACTGCACTGGAGGTGAATCAACTTGTTGACTTTGTTTTTATAGTATGAATGAATGTGAAAAAACATACATTTGATCCATCTTTCTAAAAATGTCATGACGTTTTAATTCACTGCAATTATTGATGCATTTAACAGCAATTTAATGACTTTATTTATTTAAGCAATCTGTCAATTTGTTTTGAGGTATATCTATCAAACTCTTTAATAAGGAAGTATTCTGTAAGTCTGTTTTTTTTTCTGGTACGCAGCACAGGCTACATTGTCTTAACCCACAGGTAAAAACATACAATCACATTTATATTCTGCACTCGGGTGCTCTCACATAAACTAATCTGTTGACCAAGCTGACTAAACTGTAGCCATCTCTTTGTAACTCTATTCAGTCTACAGTGCGTCAAGCTTCTGAAGTTTGCAGAGGACACCACTCTCACTGGACTCATCTCTGGTGGGAACGAGTCCGCCCACAGGTGGGAGATTGACCACCTGGGGACCTGGTGAAATCAGAACAACCTGGAGCTAAACGCTCTGAAGACAGTGGAGATGGTTGTGGACTTTAGGAAAGATGCATGCATGCATTAATGCTTACATCTTACAAAACAGAATTTCTTCTAAAGAAATCACATATACAACTATCTAGTAAATAAAACGTATACAGTAAATATGAATTGACATTAGTTATATTACATGTTTCAGTAAAATATCAAGCTAACAATGAGGAAACTAAAAAGTTGAAATGCATTTATTCATCTTCTTCTTTGGTGGTCAGTAACTGGAGTTTTAGCGGTTGTAGCCACCTAACCATGGATGTATTTTCTTGCACCAAATGTATAATTGCAAATGTATCATGGATGTATAATAAAACCAGTCTGTACTTGCTGAATTGGCTGAATTGAGTCGCTTCCCAGCAGTGTTTTGAACAGGGTAAGTCAGCTGTCACATCCAAACACAGCCGCGCCTCGGACTAAACCATATTGTCTGTAAGGGGGAGAACAAAGAGACATTAAATATAATTTAAGAGACTTCCTTCCTGATACTTTAGACGATTAACACTAAAAATACTGAAAAATAAGTGAAATAGTTCTATACAAGTTTGCGACGTTTGTTCGTTTAAAAGGTAAACACCCCTACGCCGATGGTATGACCCAAAACAGGGTCATATGACTCCTGACTCTATTTAACCACCTCACTGACACAGACCACCTCGTTTTCTGTCGACTTTCGCTGCGTTTTCCTCCGCTTAAAGCTGTCACAATGCCGATGATGTGTGGAGGAACTTCCCCTCCGGCGGATGCCGACGAAAAAATTCAGAAGATTTGTGATCACGTAAGTAGATAAAAAGGAATATTATACACGTTGACTTTCTTCTCTCAAAACTATCCCCGCACAGTAAACACGACTTGTATTATTTTGGTGTTGCTATGATTTCTTGTACTCAGGTAAAGGCCAGTGCAGAGGCAAAAGCAGGGAAGACGTATGATGTTTTCACAGCCAAGAGCTACACGCAGCAGGTAGTGGCCGGGACCAACTACTTCATCAAGGTAATTTTTATTTACAACAAAGCACAATAGCAAAACTACGGAGGCCCTAAAGTCCTGAAAGATTAGACTTCTTTTGGAATTTTCCAGGACTTCTGGTGCTCCCTCCAAAACAGATCGATGACTAGAAACTCAGTTGCAACAAGATCAAGTGATATTTAAAGCGACTGCAGTCAATGTTTCTTTTAAATAAACTACTAAAGACTAGCATCATTTTTATTAGCAGCATGGTGAACCAGCGTGCGCTACCAAACAGCAGACAGACTCTAGCTGGTGAACATTGTAGGATCTATTTGTTAGTATTTAGTTGTTTACTAATGAGTAATATTGTTTGATTGTTCTAGAGGTTTGCTAAACATTTGTTTTTTAATAGTATTTTCTTTTGCTAGTTGTCTAGTTCAATTGTTTTCTTGTTTAGCATATTTATTAGTTTTTACGTAATTAGCATTTTATTTAGTTTATGAATTGGTCACTGGGCACTGTTATATACCGGTAGGTAGATACAACCAGCATGCACCTAGGTGGGCCTGTGTTTTATTTAAACATTTTACCAGTGCAAGAGAGGCAACAAGAACCATGATTTCTTTATTCCTTTGCTTGTTTTTGGAGAAATAAATCATAAGAAACTCTGAATTTAAGAATTTTGATTTAAGTTTAGGTTTGATTTTACTGACAAATGGCCACTAGTAACATAGTGGAGCATTTAGCAGCTAAACAAGATATCTTTTCTCAGACCACTACAGAGCTTAAAGGGAGCAAATGTTGGACTTGCATTCTTCAGGGGGACATAAACATGACTTCCAAGAAATGCTAACGTTGCTCTGTGTCTGCTGGATGTATAATTAGATGTAGAAAATCAGTGTTGTGCTTTGTTTCTGCTACATTTTAAACGGCCAAGATCTTCTCTAACTTTACTTTTCCTTCCTTGCAGGTCCATGTGGGAGGAGATGAACATGTTCACCTCCGTGTTTACGAAAAACTCCCATGTCATGGAGGAGACATAGAGCTGAGTAAAATGCAGCACCCCAAGAGCCACCAAGACCCTATTGAGTACTTCTAATGAGATCCTAAACAACGCATCAGTGCCATCTCATAATCAGTTCTGATCAAATTCTTTTTTTTATTATATAAAATTATGCTATATGCCGTTCCCTTTCTTAACATGTTTGAACAGACTTTGTTATACTGTAGATCATGCTGTAATGTGTCAAAGTGGAACTATGTTGTACAAGCTAAATAAATGAGATTGAATAAATAAGCGATTGGTTGTGGTATTAAGTGTTGCTTTTCTTTGTGAAAGCTGCAGTCCAGGGTGTACATCTTGCTGCAGCCTTCTTTATCATATGCAGGGAAAATCCAAAGATCCAGTCTGACATAGTTTACATAGATTTGTGTAATAACATTGGCGTACAACTGACTTATTTCCTGAATTTAAACCTGCCTGTTTAGGCAAGACCTGTACCCACACAACTTATTTTTTTTAAACTGGCGATCCCCAAAGTTTCAAATGATGCAAATATGGCAGGCTGAATATGGGAAAATTAGTATATCCAAGATGTTTTAGCCTTTTCCCCAGTCCCTAAATAATGTACAGTAAGATTAATGAACACTGTTTCCTAAAGTATTCCTCAATCTGAACACTAGTTCAGTTTATAATTTTAGGTATATTATGCTTCATATCTGTTTAACGGGCTGGTTTAACGTGGTACATTTTAGTAACTTATATTTCACTTATAAATCATGCAACTTCAGTAAAGATCTGGAACAAGCCGATTCATGTAGGTGTGCTATCATACAGTGTGATATTAAATTACTTTTCAACCTAAAAGGTCCCTTAAGAATGCATTTCAGGAGAATCTAAAGCAACATTTAGAAATAGGGACTTCCAAGAGGTTAAATGTTGACTAAATGTAAAGCAAAAAAAGTGTAGAGCCACGATATCTGCCCTAAAACAAAAGTGTAACATAGTTGTGGCTTAGAAGTGAAGATGAAGTGCTGTGACTTTAAACCACAGTAAGAAATGTAGCTACAAAAATAATCACAATGATGAACATTAAACATATTTGAGAAGACATTGCTTTTTCATTTCATTTTCAATACATAGTCAACATGCAGCTTAAAATAAAATGTGTATTTTATAATGAGTTTGATTATTTACACCAAACACTGCATCATTCAAAACTGAATTTAATTAGTTGCATTATAAACCGTGTTTCAGGCTTCATGCAGAAGAATGACCACATATCTCAAACAAAAGTGTTTTATGCACGGTCTCTGAGCCGTGACCCAACCCCCGCCTCAGGCTGTGAGACATTTGGATGAGTCATGCGGCCTACAAATACCTCCATATTGTTTGAGCAATACTGTGTCAACTAAGCACACATTCATGAATCACACCCACTGCACTGGAGGTGAATCATCAACTTGTTACATAGTATACATGAACATTTTTTATACATTATTACATTGAATTTACTATTTTTTTCTAAAAATGTCATGAAGTGTCAAATCTGTGGCAATTATTGATGCATTTAACAATTACTAACTTTATCAATTTGTTTCAAGGTATATCTTTCAACTTCTTTAACTAACCACAGTTCAAGTCTGTAAGTATTCTGGTATGCAGCACTGGTATACTCCCAACCCAAAGGTTGAAACATAGAATCACGTTTATATTCTGCACTCGGGTGCTCTCACATAAACGTAACTGCTGAACAAGCTGACTAAACCGCCTGTGACTTTGTTTCTCCATTGTCCGGTGAACGTTTATAACCACAAAAATATTCCTCAGTGGAAGTCATTTGAATTAAATTAACTGAATCCAAATAAGCTCAACAAGTCAGAGTTTAAAGGTGATAAATATTGATAGAAGTAAAAAACATAAGGCTGAATTTATTTTCCTTGTTTGCTCACAATGTCCTATAACCGCATATATAGATTCTGCGCCTATTTTACAGGGTTTGTGACTTATTTCTGTTATTAGAATTGATGAAAAAAAAATGTCTTCAAATGACTGAGGGGGCAGATGTCAGACCAGGCATTCAATCATTTTAGTGTAGACTAATTCTCTGAGATTTCAAGCAATGTGTTTAGGCTGTGCAGGCTTTTAAAACAACTTTGACGTGACTTACAATTTAAGGGTTTTACAGCCACACAAGCTTTCAGTAAGAATCAGATTTTACTTATTCTACCTTTTTCTCTTTCTGAACTGGACATTGCATGAATTCAACACTTTCCACAAGGAACATAATCCAAGGAGACCACTTTAATCCCTACAGGTTCAAAATTAAGGCAAAGTTAAATTATGGACTCAGTGGTTTATATATATTGCATGTGTTAATGGTAACAAAAATTATGCAGGATGTG
The DNA here is from genome assembly GCA_023631565.1 of Gymnocephalus cernua. Lineage (NCBI taxonomy): Eukaryota > Metazoa > Chordata > Actinopteri > Perciformes > Percidae > Gymnocephalus > Gymnocephalus cernua. Next base: position 19,796,850 of record CM042446.1, read on the forward strand.
ATTAAGAAAGAGGAACAGTAGTCACAAGATGAACAGGGATGTGACTGATGTGTGATGTCCAGGGATGTGACTGATGTGTGATGTCCAGGGAGTAACAAATAGGCAGACACTCACAACCTAATAGCTGAGCACAGCTGCAGTGATTTAAAGTAACACGTGTGGTTTGTGGTAGTCAGTTTCAACATTTCTAACTGTGGCATGCAGGATTTGGTCTGGCTTGGGTGGGACGATTGCTTAAACATGATGCAGACGTAGGCTATTTAAGGTATTCATAGATGGAAAGACAACTTCCACAGGATTACTTGTAATACTGAATGTGAGGATTTTCAAGTTAGGAGGGGCAGTTTCTTTCTTTTGTTTATTTGCATTTAAACTCAAAATAGAAACCTCACTTTCAACTGCATTTATATTTCATGCAAACTTAACACAACACACTATTTGTGTGAACATTAGGTCAAACTCAAAAGTAACTCAGTATCTGGTGTGGCCAGCTGCATTAAGTACTGCAGTGCATCTCCTCCTAATGGACTGCACCCGTGTGGTGGGTGGTGTTTTTCAGAGTCAGTAAAAAAGGTCTCTTTACTTTCCTAATTTTTTTGTAACTAATCTTAAATCGCCTACTGCCTGTAAGCTGTTATTGTCTTATCGACCATTCAACAGGCACATGTTTGTTGGTTCATTGAACAAGCATGGAAAACATTGTTTAAACCTTTTAACAAAAATCCTTAAAGTCATTTGGATTTCTACAAAATTCTTTAAAATAATGTCCTGAAAGAGGGCCATTTCTTTTTTGCTGAGTTTATTTATACCTCTGAGTACTAGTTGTTAGAGATTGCTGATAAAAAAGAATACAGTTTTGTTACATGCAACATTATGTTTATTTTAAACTTGTAAAACTGAATTATGGAGCAGTTACTTTGAGAAAAATAAATTATTGGTTTAAAGCCTTCTGTAGAGACTGATAGGAGAAAATAAGCAATACACTGGTTTGATTAACTTTTTAACGTGCAACCAAGTTAATCAAACCAGTGTATTGCTTGGAGTGTAACAAAGGCCTGATTTCATGATGAACTGCTAGTAGATATGCCATCAAAATAATCCCAATCTTTGAATTTATTCTTGACCTTTGGGTATAATCTTTTGCACTTAATTGTTTATAATGTACATTAAATGTAGACTTTTTGCAGAGATGGACATCAACTGTTTATTAATGTAGGCCTATTTATAACTTCTATGAAGCATCCATAACTGGTGCCTAAACAGATTAATAGCAGCTGTAATCCTATCTAAATTCTACATGAATATGCCACACATGAACATGTATTAACCGTTTATACACAATTTCAAAGCAGTTTTAAGATGGAGTAAACATGTTTGTAAATGTGCTCGAAACTCATTTGTAAAATTCGGAGTTTAAAGATTCATTCTTGACCTTGGAAACAGTATGCCAAAAAGAAATTCATAACTCAAGGCACACTGCATTTCTTCTGGAGCTTTCAGCCACATTGCATGGCCCTCGTCAGTAGATGGAGGTTGTTCAGTTGTCAGAGTGTAAAGTATTTATAAGAAAAACTTTGTAAATCATTCGTATGTCACATTTCATGTTTATGTAGGCTACAATATGAACACATGTTTAATAGGATTAGAAAGGTGTTACGTTATGTCAATTATCTGTTTATACACCAGTTAGATGCTTCACCAGAGGACTTAGTTGTTCAAATACATAAAATTAATAAACACTTATGTCCTTATATCGGTATTTTAGGGTTATAAGCCATTTGCTAATTGCATATGTTTAAATTCTAAAAATGTCACTGGATTGTCCTATTCCACCACATTCATTTTCAAAATGACTTCACCCAAGAAATGTTATGTAAGGAAGTGTTCTATATTGGCCAGCAGATGACGCCCTTGTTTTATTTTGAGCAGAGTTATATTATTATAGAGCGTTTGGCCCATAGACAGGTTTGGCCAACTAGGGAATCGAATGTTCTGAGCTATCCCGTTATGCGATTGGTTCCGAGGTGGTCACGCGTTTCATGGACTCCATGTTGGATACCAACATTCATCAAGATGTACTGAAATTACAATTCCTAAAAACTAAACCAAGGAAAAACAGCAGCTGACAAGTCAGAAAACAATTGCACATCAAAAACAGTAAAAAAACAGTACTGTGCAATAAGATTTTTGTACCTGGGAGGTGTGTTCAAGAGCAAACAGAGTGCAAGGCTGAACACCTGTAGTTCTGCACACAAGCACACACCACTACAGACTGAACACTCTTTTGAATGATGTTGAAATCAACCTAACCTCTGTGGACCTTTGTGTCCACATATTTGCTGATTAGTCACCATGATTACATACACAAACGGTGTAGTGTAGTTCATCAGGTGCTGCGACTGTACTGACCAAGTAATTCCCACAAGTGGCAGATGATTTCTTTAAATCCTCAATTCACTAGGGGGCAGTGGAAACAAGCTGGAACATGACATTGACATTATTCATCACCTTATACTAGTATTATTTACTTACTTATAATATTTATTATGGCTAATTAGTAAACAGTTGCCTATTTAAACATCCAGCATACATGAAGCAACATTAGCATTCATTTGGAGTCATGTTTCTGGCCAAACAACTGATGATTATAAGTCCAATATTCTCCGATAAACTCTCCTTTGTTTAGTGCTGAGCAGCTAGTGAACAGTGGGATGAGCAGAGTTTTTTTGTTGTTGCTGAGAACAGCTGCCTGTTGCACCAGACATTCAAAATTACACAATTTGAAACATACTGTTTTTGGGAAGAGCCACAGAGAAAGCTTGAATTGGGGAGTAATTCATGAAGAATGAACAACACTAACCACACAAGTAATAGCTCCACCCAAAACGTCATGCAGTAGAGCCACCAGCATCCAGTATAAATACATTTGCTGAAAATTAAACACTTAAGACACAAAAGCAGACTGCTGACGCGCTGCAGGCACGGCAGCACTGTGGATTACTCTATGCATAGAAAGAAACAAAAAGAAAGAAAGAAAGAAAAAGAAAGAAAGAAAGACAACTGAAGCATGTTGCATGCTGTATTTTCATCTTGTATTGCGGTGAACCCAATCGTATTAATAATTTATCAGATCATCTATTTATACTACTCAAAAGTCAGTTCATGTTATTTTTTTATGTATAATATCTGTATAATAATATAGTCCAGAGTCTCTCCAAATACCAGGGAAGAGGTTTGTCTGCCTCAGGTGCTGCTGCAGCAGCCAAAGCTGAACAAAGTAGGCAGATGTGTATCTGTATGGAATGGTTACAAAAAAATTACAAAAGGTAAATAAATCCCTTCAGTTTGCACAAAGCTTAACATGGATATTACTAACTTCACTGCTGAAAAAATATATATAAACCTTCCTCATGTTTTGAGTTCTCATTACACAAATCAGGCACTTTCACTTTCACTTACTTGGTGGGTGCCCTGGAGAAGGAACATATGATAAACTATAAACTATAATAAACTATAAACTTAAACTGTTGTCAAATGTATTTGATGTTCTAAATCAAATAATGGCGTCAGCTATTTAACTGGGCTGAGCCCCGTTGTTTTTCGATTATTTGTATGGATTTATAGGCGTAGCTCTGAGCACTAGATGGAGTGCTGTCTGTTGTTAAGGACTGCTAAGTTTTTGTCCTGGCCCATATGTGAGGTGGATTTTTAATAACATGCAACATTATAGCTATGTGTTTATTTTAGAGGTAGCAAATGGCCATCACACTTGGATAGGAGAAAATGTGTGTATGTTTATAAAACCAATGTATTACTTGGAAAGTAACAAAGGCCTGCTTTCGCAGTGAACTGCTGGTATATTTGGCATCAAAATAATCCCAAGCTTTGATTTCCTGTATGTTTCAATATATATATATATATATATATATATATATATATATATATATATATATATATATATATATATATATATATACATGTACATATATTACCCTTAAATTCTTGGTTCAAGCTGAATAAATAAATAAATAAAAGATACTTTAAAGACATCAGCGATAGGCTATTGTAATGTGACCTGTTGTCATTCTTTTTATGGTCATTGTGTAATGAGGGACAAAGCGTTACTGTCGTCCGTGTTCTGGTACTAGAGTTGATTCTGAGATCTGTATCAGTGTTCTGGTTTCTCCAGTAGCCTACATTTTAGATGCTAGATTAACCTGAATGTCGAGTAAAGAGAGATGTCTGAATAGTTTTGAAAAATTGAACTCAGCATAGAGAATAGTGAGTTATCAATTGTCATTGTTGTTGCTTTTCCTTCGGAGGAGTTTGATTTGTGAAATAGCTGCATATGAGGGCGTTTCAGCTGGCAGAGTGTGAAGAAAAAGCTGTTGGACTAAGACATTTGGAAGCAATAAGATACACAGACAAGTCTAGACTCAATGACAGCTGTTGACATTGCTCCAGGCTCTTAAGTGATTTATGATCTTAAGATTACACCGTCCCTTTATGCAAATCATAGCTAACAAAGTAATAAACAAGAAATAAGTGCATTGTAAGCCAACAGGAAAATCTTGTTTTTAGACTATCAATATTTATTACCATTAAACTCTGACTTGTTGAGTTTGAACTGTTCAATAGTTTCTCTTAAAGTCCAAACCAAACATGCTACTTTAATAACTTTTAAATACATTTGTATTATTTTTCTTGTCTGCTGATAAAGGTTTGGACATACTGTTTTTGGGAAGTGCCACAGAGAAAGCTTGAATTAATTGAGAATGAACACTAACACTAACCCCACCTGTACTGTAGCTCCACCCAAAACGTCATGCAGTAGAGCCGCCTTCCAGTCTGCATCCAGAGGTAGTTACACAGTATAAATATATTTAATAACCAGCTGAAAATTAAACACTCAAGACACGTAAAAGCAGACTGTTGACTTCTCTGTTAACTTCAACGGACCTTGTGACAATGGCAAATAAAGGTAAAGCGCCTGAACGCCCGGAGGTTGGCATTCCTGGAGGACAGAGTAAGGTAATGGATGCCACTAAGGAAATTCAGAAGATTTGTGATCAGGTGAGCTTCAATCTATCTACATTCTTCAAAACCTCCACACACACAACTCACTTGAATGCATTTACATGATATTTTATTTACACAGGTGAAGGGCCAAGTGGAAGTAAAGACGAAGAAGAAATATGCGAAATTCACAGCAGTTAAATACACAACTCAGGCTACGAATCCACCTAAACTCCGTATCAAGGTAAAACATTGTGGTTGGTGAAAAGGAAGTTTGAAAGCATCAGATGTCTGTCTAGGTCGAGTTAATTGTGACATCCAGTAGAATCTAATGTCATGTCAAATCCATAGCAGGACAGTAAACACCAGTTAACCCTCAGGGGTCTGGGGGTATTTTCAGCCACACATATGATTTTGGCATGCTCTGATGTTATCAACTTGAACAAATCTAAGCAGCATTTTCAAAGTCACGTGATTTTTTTTTGTATTCAGCAAAGGTTCAGATACAATAACATCTAAGTAGAACGTATTTTCATGATTGTATTATAATTGGTGAAAAAACACGACGAACCGTTTTAGTCACGTGAGGTGATTCAGTGAAGTCTCAGGTTTGTACTGTTGAGAAAAACTAAAAGACGTGTTCTTGGATCTTTGAGGAAGGAGAAAAGGCCTGGGAGCGATTGGAGGATTAAGAGAATATTTAATTAACACTATGATGAAAGCGACATGACAAAGGCAACAGTTACAATTCAGCTGACATTGGACAAACAAGACAATACAATACAATACACTGCGAGCAGCGGACAGCAAATATGTTTCCCCGGTGGAGTCACATTTTCACTGTGTCGATCATTATTAGTTTCAGAATTATATTTCCCTGGACCTGGAGCTGATTCTATTCCCATTGGCCCGTCATTGGCATGATGTGTTGATCGCATCTCATTGGCTCTCCTCATAGCCTCAGATGCGATGGTCACACCTCTTGCATGCACATTGGGGGTTTCTCCCGGTCACAGATCAAAGACTATCCTGTATTCTAATTAGTCTCAGCACAGCAGGGTGTTTGCTTCCTGTTGTGGGACAAAAGTTTCTTAAGTGTTTGGTTTTGACCTAATCTACCTGGGAAAGACAAAAGGAGAATAGGACAAAAGGTCTGCTTTGACCTTAACCAGGCTGCCATGTGCAATGAATGCATCTGAACCAAAGCTACATTGTTTAAACTTTTTAGAACCTAACAATATAAAGCATCACCATTATTGAAACTTTATTTAACTCAACAGTACCAATCACACTTCCATCTGCTCCACTGTTTTATACAATTAAACAGATCACTGATGGTAGAAGACACTGTTCAGCAACACAAGATCAAGATGGATGTTTTTCAGATGTCCACGTTACCTCTCTTTTTCCTGCAGGTTCACATTGGAGGAACAGACTACATCCATCTGATGGTCTCACAGGCACATCGCAATGGCAAAGAAGAGATTGAGCTGCTCGGTCAACAGGAGAACAGATCCAAAGACGACATCCTAGTCTGATCACACAATCAGTTTCAACAGTGAAATACTTACAGGCTGCAGTCTCGTATTAAAATGCTCTGCTTCTTCATTCTGAAAGGATTTTACATTGATTTCGAATGTATGGAAAAATAAAGATAAAGATATTTGGTGTTGGGAAGCAGCAAGTTGAAAGCACTACCTCTTAAAGAAATAATAAAGAAAGTCTTTCAAAAATGTATATTTATTGTGGTTCTTATATACGGCTTTTGCTTTTCTTTTGTTAAGCCAGATTTCTAAAATAGATGCTGTCTTGGCTGGAATGGTTACAGACCAGAACTTTTTTTCTTGGTCTCAGTTACTTGACAGGTTCACTGGAAATATATTTCAGAGAGAGAGAGAGAGAGAGAGAGAGAGAGAGAGAGAGAGAGAGTGAGAAAGAGAGAGAGAGAGAATAGTACCCAACAACAATACATCAGAATCAGAAAAGACGTTATTGCCAAGTACGTCTTTACATATACAAGGAATTTGTCTTGGTGTTGTTGGTGCATGTCACACATTCTCTAAATATAAGAAGGATAAGAAGAATATAAACAATATAGGTATACATATATACACACAGTATGTATTTAAATAAAAAAAAAGATAAAATAGAAATCATAAAAATACCCCCCCCCCCCCCCCCCCCCCCCACACACACACACACACACACACACACACATCCCACCCATCAGGATCTGCATGGCCACTTTACAATATATAAAAGAAAACACTCAGGAACTCTTCCTTTATGTTGCACGTTTCAAATATCTTCATCTTTACTTTTCTGTACTGTTGCCTTACAATTGAACTATTTAGAATGTATTACTGTATTGAATACATTACTTATCTTTCTTTATCTTATTTGTACATATTACTTATCTTTTTTATCTTTATTTGTATATATTTCTTATCTTTTAGTTTATACTTGTTGTACGTGTCCTTATTGCACCGTGGGTCGGAGAGAAACGTATTTTCAATTGTTTGGCACATATTGCAGAATTTACAATAAGGTTGACTTGACTTGATTTGTTTTATATATTGAGTCAGGATAACAACTGCATGTGTTGTTTTTCTTTCTGTGGGAATTTGTGAAATAGCTGCAGGCCAGGGTGGTTTTAACTGGCAGGCAGTGTGCAGAAAAAGGGTTAGGCAAAGACATTTTTTCCACAGACCCAATGAAGACAGAAACAAGTCTATTCATTGTGTGGAGACATGTTCCAAAAAAAGGTAAAAAGGCAACACAGCTCAGATTTCAAGTTGAGGAGGATAAAATACTCACATTTCAGAAGACTGAACACTCCCATAAGTCATTTGTTCAAGCAGCAACTACGACTCATATTTCCATGTATAGTAAAATATTCGTGTATAGTAAAACAAAATTTTAGTTTGTGAAGTGACTGTGGGTGTCATGAAAAGCACTTTAAATAAAATGTATTATTATTATTATTATTATAGTGACGGCACCCTCTAGTGGCCTCCCATAATTATGATGTAAGCAAAGCAGGAAGTAAGGTGACAAAGTTATTTTATTCCATTTTTTTATTGCTTTAATTTAAACAGGAGCAGTACAGTAAAATCTGTATTACAATGTACACAGTAATCACTGCTATATCAAGAAATATAGTCAAGACATACAGTACAGGAATTTTACATCAAATACATGTAAAGATAAACAAATAAGATAAACAAACAAAAATAAAATTCAAAAATGTTCGGGTCTGAAGTAGCCTAGTTAAAATCAAGTCTAAATAATCTTATAGTTTTTGCCAATTTAGAGCTCCTGAGTTTTAAGTTTTCTATGGTGGTCAAATGTGTTTGAGTAATTGAGTATTTTTTTAAGCCAACTGTACTCCCAGAAGACGCTAAACGGCCTATATCGTCGTATGGTTCGGAGTACTTTTTGTCTTTTGATTACTGTTAGATTTTGTTCCAAAAAACAAATGGCCACTGTTGACATCGTTCCAGGTTATTTTACATAGATTTGTGTGATAACATGGGGGAACAACCTTACTGCCTTGTGGACTAAACTCATGCTGTGTAGCTGAACATTATTCAAAGGAACCTACATAACTTTATTTCAACTTCTAGTGGACATCCCAAGTTTCTAATGATACCAAATATGTCAGTTGGTGGAAAATGTTAAACAAATGTAGCCTATGCACAATTTCTACCCAGTCACTGAATAATATAATCAGAGCCAGTATTACTGAATTGTAAAAAAAAAAAAAACACTAGTTTTCAACAGTTACTACTTTGGCTACAGTCTAATATTAAAATGCTCTACTTCTCTTTTGAAAAAAAATATTTATATATTATATATATGAATGTATTAACACACAGATATAGATATTTGGTGTTGGGAAGCAGCAAGTTTAATGCACTTCCATCTATGAGATAATAAAGATTAAAGCATTAAAATCTATGTTTCTTGTGTTTCTTATGCATTTTGGTTATCTTTTGTGAAGTCAGAGTTCTAAAATAGATGTCATCTTGGATGGGATGGTAACAAAAAAGAAAAAGATAATTAAATCTGTATAGTTTACACCCACCTTACCACAGTTGTGAGTTCTGATTACACTGTGGAGGAAGGTCTGCCAATGCGAGACTAGATTACACAAACCAGGAAACAATGTATTTATGTCAATTACCTGATGGGTGCTCTAGATGAGGATAGTATATTTCATACTTTCTTCTGAGATCAACGAGTAGGGAAGGTATAGAATCCAACCAAAATCAAAAACAAAGACTAACAATATTAAGAGTCTACAGCCTGCTAGTATCTCTGTGAGGCTGTACTGAGGCACCGTGGTGCTTTGAGGTCAATGCTAACATGCTCACATTGCGTCATTAGGATTCTTTATCTGGGAACCATGAAGGTCCATACAACATTTGAAGCCAATCCACTTGACATTTGTTGAAATTAAAATCTGTACAAGAATTTAAGACTGAGAAGTTAAAGCTGGATCACTGTATTAAATGTAGAAAACACAAAGTTCATCAAAAGACTCAAATGATTTAAATCACAGACAACACACTTGAAAACATTTCATTTCCTTTTTAAAAAAAAAAAAAAAAGAATACTTGTTTTTTTGTACAACATTTCTCATTAAAGAAGCTCACGGATGACTGTTGTACAGCTGTGGTAATACAATACAATGATCACAATGGAATACAAGTGTGTCTGAGAAGAGGTCAGAGTGGTCTGGATGGTCTGCAGCCTGCAGTCAAGACTCAGCAGCAGGTCACAGATTCAGCTCCGGTCTGGATTCTGGTCTGGTCTCGAGTGAAGCAGCTCCTCTCATCGGACCTTCGTCTTCACTTCACCTTCGGGGGTATGTAGTGGATTCTGCACCTTTCACTGAAAACCTGACCACAGGAAATCAGGAATAAGTACGCTATAGGATAATGACAGAGCATTTTTGTGTGATTATAAGACATTACTAATAACAGTGAGCATACCTTCAGACTTCTATCGTTGACGACCTCTTCAACATTCAGCTCTGACTGCATAAGCTTTAACTGGAGACGTGGAAGAAAAAATACATTACTTAATGTATTGTTTTCACTCAAAGTATGACAGAATTGTTGTGAAAACATATACATTTCTGTCTTACACAATTGTTTATATAAATCTATTCCACATAAAAACATATCTATCACGCTATAAAGATACTTTTATGGGTGGATGAGACAGTGGCTCAGATTTTTATGATTAGGTCCAAGGTTTGAGATGCACATGTCTAAAAGTACTCCAGTGATTTTATAAGTTAGTGGATTAGCATGGGACAAATAAAGAAATGGTCCTCATTTAAGCAGCAGAAGCCAAAATATTCTGAATTTACTCCCTACTACAGGTCAAACTCCAAAAATACTCAATTCTAAATTCCCGATAAGAGAACTTGATAGCACTTTTCATTAGATTCCTCCCTGCTAGGGCTGTCGCAGTGAAGGGATTTTCCCTATGGTGATTGAAAAGCGTGGTGTGCTGTATTATTGCATATCCACATATGGAATATAGATTGATGCACATAATGAGGAACCGCAAGCGCAAGTTCTGCCAGTAAACGTTTAGCAACAGGTGCTGAGGTTAGCACAACAAGCTGATTGATGTGCGAGTCAGTCACTATTGCGAGTGCGAAACGCCAGAGCTGAGAAAACCCATCAGCCGGTTCCTGGTCAGCTACAACAGCAACGGGGAGAGAGTTGTGTATAAGACGAGGATGGTGTGTCACTGTTGTTCTGGAAATGGAAACGCATCCAACAAGCTAATGCACATTAGACATCATCATCCAGATGTGGCAATCACTGGACCGAGGAAAACAAAACAACCTGGAGCCCGAGTCCTTATCTCGATGCTTTCTTTAGATGGAACAACTAAATCCTTTCGTTAAACGCCCTCTTTTGTTTACTCTTAAATTACACTCTTAACTCTGAGTTAATATGAGTGTGAACATAGCGGTTGCGGCGGTTGGCCTGTGCGTGGTAATGTACCATTGCGGTTATCGCCACAGCCCTACCCCTTGCCTCCTAAATACCCACGTCTTTCAAACTCCACCCCTCATCGTAATGCAGACTTTCTATTAAAATATATACAAAATATTTGTTCTTTATTCACTATGTCATCATCTGGGTTATTTTTTTCAATCTTTGGAAAATTCCCCCTATAAACTAAAGCCACAGAGAACATTATACAACTGTTTTAACAAGCAGAGTAGTCCTAATAAACTTTACAACATTTACCCAGAAATGTTTATTACAGGTAACAATGTCCTCTTTCCTCTGGATTAACCAAAGAGCTTGCTGTGGCTGTGAACAGTTTTCACTAAACTGCTTTCTACTATAGGCTGGATTTAAGTATGAAAATGTTTTGTTGTGATTTGGTTGAACTGAGCTTAATCCTCTCCAAATGAGGAGTGTCTTTTAGCGAGTCTTCCAGCTGCAGATGGCTCACATTTTACAGTTTGGTGGTGTTTGGAGCCCACTAGTGATACAAACAGGACTTACTTTGGTTTGCTCTTTTCTGAGCTGTTTGAGGAGTGTCAGGTTTTCGCTGTCTTTTGCTCTCTCTTCACGCAGTTGTCCCACCACCTCAGATGTTTGGGCTATACAGGACTTGATAGCTTTGTCTCGGGTCAGATGAGCCTCCATCATCTGCGGAATGCATGAGATCATTAGAAGAACTGCTTCAGCAATTTTATGAAAAAGCTAGGAGGTAACTTGGACATGACTGCCACTCACAGATTCATATAGTTGTTTGCATGTTTGTGTGGCATCCACTTTGCCTGAGAAGGAGACTGTGGGCACGGTGGTGTTCAGAGAATGGACGATGCGGTCATCTATGGTGCGCATCAGCTTTAGCACCTCCTGAGAAACACAGCGTGGCAACAAGATAGGCAGCGGCTCAGTTCAGGCAAACGTCTAAGCAATCAGTTTAAGGTCACAAAACATGTGTTATGCTGAAATACATGCCATGTATTTTTAAGTTACCTCTGGTTATCAGAACATAGCCTGATGTCTTAAAAAAGTACATACTAAATCTGGCCAACAGCCAAAACATACATGTCTCCACGTATTTGTGCTCAGTACAAATGAAACTGAGTATCAGAATGGGAACTGATGACCTTTCTGGCTTAAAGAGACAGACAGGTGCTAAAACAGAGCGTTTCAGACAGAGGGTGAATTCAGGTATATTCAGACAGACTGTATGATAAAAAAAAATAAACATTAAAGCGTGCATACATGTTCTTGTAGAAATCCAAGATACAAGTATGAACCTGAAAATGAGCACAGTAAGGGACCTTTAAACAACTTCAACAGGTCAGGTATCACATGCTGGCCGGGTATGTTTATCTGGTGACAGTGACTTTCAGACCATATGCTGTCTGTTTTCAGTCCTGCTGATCCAGTCTGGCTCCTAAAGCTCTTACTGAGCAAAGCGTGTGAACATTAGGATCAGGAGTCACTCAACCACTGGTTTACACAAAAATACACGACAGGTGGACTTTCACACGGTTACGATTCGGATCGCTGTCAATCCGTGACAAGTTAGCACTGATCGATTAATCCTTCGTTAAAATTACCTGAAACATTGAAAAGTCCTCACAGTTTAAAGTTCCACCGGGCGCCGCCATGGTGGACTGCAGGGTCCTCTCTAGACACAACGCTAGTGGCTGTTCAAGATAGTGCCTGAATAAAACACTGCGGTCCATAATGTATGTTGTATTTTCCACTTTCATTTCTAATATTCAAAACTTTATCGCGGTTAACGTACCATCTAAAACAATTGGATATAGATCACTAAATGATGATGAAATCAGCAGACTTGTATTTTATACCGTTCATTGGAGCGATACGTCGACGCGACCGCCATATTGGGACGGAGTAGCAATGCCTCCATCCATGCTCCTATGTCTATCGAGGCAGGTCTATTCACAATTAAAATCAGAATTTCTCGCTGGATTTTTAACCGATTTGCTTTGTTACACATGGAAGACATGTAGCCTATGTATAATAGGATACTTGGTTTAGTTATTTTGGTGGTTTTGATACCAAAATCCATTATCTGGTGTAACGTATGCTTTATAGCTTTAAAAGAGCTAGGTGATCAAAATTCACCTCTGTAAAGTTGTCATAAAGCTACCAAATTAGCCATAGAGACCAAAGCCGTTTTTGAACTAGGCTGTAATCGTGTTTAATTTCTGTTGAGAAGTTGGAATGTTTTAACATTGGGGGTCTATGGTGATTGACTCGAGGATACAGCTTCCACTGGAAAAGCATAGCTACATAACAAACATCATTTAAAAAAAATGACTAATTACTGAAATAAAAAAATACTTGTCCTTACATAAGCTAGCATTACCCTACCATATGTCGCACAAAAGTCTGTCTTTTTCTATGAGTTTTTATGGTCAGCCGTAAACCCTACTCCGTGCCAAAATGGCGGCTGCAGTGACGCATGAGACGCACATAAAGCTGGAGAGACATGTATCATTTTTCGATTAGGCATACAGCAAAGGCTCATACGCTTATGTGACGGGGTCCTGTTGGGCAAACGGTAAAATCGCAGTTACCGTAGTTGACTTTCAACACCTGACGGGGGGGGGACTGAAGTGTACGCAGTTAAATGGATTGAAAGACACGTTATATCGTATCTACTTTAACATAAAGAGCATGAATTTCGTCAGATCTCGGATTTCCATTAGCAACTTTATAGGTTCGTATCGATACATTTGATGTCTGTGTTGTTTCTGATTATCAACTGGCTAGTCTGGCATTGCTGTGGAGTAACATAATAGTCAGTGTCTTTCTCCCACTTAACATAATCGTTGTAACCTTAGTAATCGTACATGCTATTATATATTTGGTATTTTTACCACTCGTTCTTTGAATGTCAAACATCATAATTCGATTAAATTATTCTTACGTGGCTATACAAGGTGTTAATAGGACTTTGGCTTGGTATCATTCAAAATGTTCATACCAAAATGTTCAATACCGATACCATGAATTCGATACCGGTTCTTGAACGAAAAATATAAAAAGCTTTACTAAAAAACTTCATTATACATTATTATACAATATTTCCGGGCTTTTTTATCCTGACACACCTCCGTTTTATTATGAAAGTGGTAGAGGTATCTTGTGGGCACTTTTTTTGTTAATGTAAAATTAGTTGTGATACTTTGGCATGGATTAGCTAGTTAAGTGTTTTATGATTAGAGCTGAAATGATTAGAACACAAATAAATCAACAATGGCATAATCATTTAAGTAATTTTACACAAACACAATATTTTGCAGTTCCAGCCTCTTATTTGTGATTATTTACTGCTTTTCTTTGTCTTATGTGATCGTAAACTGAATATCATTAGTTTTTGGACTGTTTGACAAAACAAACAACTAAAGTAGGCCTAAGTAACTTTGGCATATTGAGATGGGCATTGAGAATATACTCATCAGTTTAACCAATATCAAAATAATAGTTTTAGACCTAGTTGTTATTCCTCCATTCAATATACTCATGTTTTTCTAATTTTCATTATTTTAAATATCTCAACAGGGCAGAGGTGCAGACAGTTCACTGAAACATGGAGCCATAGAGGGATGTGCAATAAACCACAGGAGGCCAAAGCAGAGCCTCCTGCAGCTCCAGCACAAGGTAGAGTTTTGGATCATAGGCAGACATCCTTATTAATTTACTACCACACATTTATTCTGTTCACCTGTAATTCAGAATACTGTTACACATGTGATAAACTTGGAAAAGAACAAGGATATATATATATATATATATATATATATATATATATATATATATATATATATGAGAGAGAGAGAGAGAGAGAGATTTTCATTTGGGATGAGCTGTAACTATTTTAAGTTTGAAGAAAGTTGTATTCTTTAGAATATCACAGACATATGAAACATCCCCATAATGATAGTCATAGGATTTTGTACATCACAGCTCACTTGTTATCATAGCAAGTGTGTGTGAAAGCGTTCTTTAGTCCCAGAGGGAGGAGGGACACAGGAAGTGAGGTTACAATGTGGGGTGATGGAGCTGATGAATGGGGCTTGTGAAACTAAACTCTGTGAATTCTTTCTTCAAAATGTGGATTTGTAATTTGAAACTTTGTTCTTTCTAACGTGTGCTTTCTTTTGTACAGCACCTCGTGCTGCGTTCAGACTCCCAGGCTACAGACCCTCAAATCTGGACAAGAAGATGCTAGTCTGGTCTGGACGCTTTAAGACAGCAGACCAGATACCAGAGCTTGTGTCGTAAGTAGCCTCTTCCTGTTTGTCAGACCACCCAGCACAATCGCATCCGATTGGCTCTTTGCATGATTTAGTTAAGATACATCACAAGAACAGAGCTAACTAACTGGATGAGCAGTGGTGCTGATGTTCCAAGATGGCTACAGTTCAAACAAGGCGTCTGTCCTTGGCTGGAGGTAATTACTGTGGTTCCTGAAATCAGGGTGGAGATCATATCTGATCTTCTTCAGCGATTAAAAGACCTGATTGTCACGCATACAAAGTGCAGACCTCCGACCTCTTGCATTCACGATGAACCAAGACGGGGGAAAAATTGTAATTGTTGACATAGGAGACTGAGAGAAGCATAAATAGCTGGTGGTGATTGTTGCCATTATGGCCATTGCACATTACTTGTGTGCTAAGCTTAAAAATAGCACAACGTATCAACAGAGCCTGCTTGTTAATGTATTCTACATTGTTTTTTATTACAATATTGTTTTTTGAAGCATTCAAATATCTGTCTCTAATGACATTTGTTTGTGCACCTGCCTGTGTGTTCCATAGGTTTGAGATGATTGATGCTGCCAGAAACAAAGTCAGAGTGAAAGCCTGCTATGTGATGATGGCGGCCACAATAGGGGCCTGTATGTTGATGGTGTTCCTGGGCAAACGGGTGAGTGACACTACAGTATATGACTGCTTTGTGTTTGCAGGCAACGCTTTTCTCCAGTATCTGAATACAAGGTGGGGAATCTTAGTTGAATGGTTAACAACAATGTGAAGGAGCAGTTTTGTCCCTTCCTTTGTTGCACACACACACAAAAAAAAAAAATCCAAGTTTTTCAGATCTCATCTGTAATGTGTCTCATTTTGTCACAGGCTGTTGGCAGGCATGAGTCCCTGACAGGGCAAAACATGGAGAAGAAAGCTAGATGGAGGGAGGAACTACAAAGAGAGAAGGAAGCTGCTATTGCCCTGTCTGAGAAGGCTCAGTGATGGAAGACTACTAGTCCCTGCACAACAACCACCCCCCCTCCAATATTGGGCCAATAGAGTCCCCCTTGTTACTGTATATTATAACATCAGAGTTCCCCACTCCCATCCTAGAGAGCAACCAAAAGATATCAAAGCAGTTAATACTTCATAGTTTTGCAACTTGGAGATTGAGCTTAAAACACAACCTAATGTAAGGTTTTGTCTTTTCAGTGAATATATTGAGGTTATAAACTGAAGTAACAAATATTGTGGCATCAGTATTTGGTTCTATCAGGAGAGTGGAAACATATTGACTTTAATGTGATGGAGCTTTTAGGAGTTTTATAATGAACTCCTGGCATTTACTATGCAGCAAAATGATTTTCAGACAAATGAGTTTAACAGATGCTCCAATTAAATTCTCTATCTAGCAAACTTTCAACACAAACCTCTCAAGCTCTCAACATAAATGCCTTGTGTCCTGTTATTTTATTTGCCTCAGAGGCAACAGTCTTGTGAAGAAAGCCCTGAAGGTTTCAAATGGTTTGTTTTCTTAAGAGAACTTCAAGAGAGAGAGACATGATTCATCTGCACAATGGTCTGTTGTGTCCCGATATTCATGTAATTCTCCAGGTTTGTTCATGACTGATGTGACATCTATGTTTGGATATAGTGAGCACCAAAAAAAAAAATTCACTTAATAAAGTATTGCTTCTTGAGAATTCCCATCTGATTTCATGACCTGATCTGGTTTCATATAAACTGCAACTCTTAAGCCAAAGGTCTAAATAAAGTTATTTTTCACTGTAGACCAAACGATTAGTTGAGAAAATACTCTGCAGATTAATTAATATACTGTAACTAAACATTAGTTGCTGCTTTACACAGAGGTACATTTCTTTAGCCGTATGGCAGTAATTTGATCAAGGAAAATGCTTTTCAAAAATATTCACCCTGTACACAAACTACAATGAAACTGATTCACGTACACTGTGGTTCATGAAACGGCTTTTATGCAAATGGCATAACAAGGGACAGTTGCACGAACTCAATACAACAAACAGTAATTAACATATAGAGCTGGTCATCTCTTGCAGAGATTTTGATAAAAGTAAGCCATGTTAAGAGAACTTGGTTAACAAACATACATTTGCTAAGGTAGGTGATCACCAGTATTTTCAAGCTTTTATCTGGGTTTTTGTTTCAATAATCTAGGATTCCTGTAGAATTAGGATTATGGCACCATCAGCAACATGGCAGATGCTAACCCTAACTAAAAAAACATCGTTTTTAAAAAAAGACCAACTTTAGACCAAATAGCTGATGTGTAGATGATATGGCATGATCAAATTGGAAAATACTACCTGAACCGACTGCTCACAGCTAAACAGACAATTTTCTGAGAGTCTGGTTTACTTGTCACAATACAGTTCTTCTAGCTTTGCTGAGGCAGCATGATCTACTGGTTGTAATTAGTGTGCTAAGATTTTCAGTGGGAAGGGTACACCGTAAAGTACATTGTAATCCTTGTCATACCAGAAGGGGACTGAGGATTCAGACCACACGTCTTTAAACCTCGCTTCCTGAGGAAGCGTGTCATGAACCAATTAAATAGGTAACGTAAAAACTACGGTATATTCTCGAAGAGCAGGCATCAGTCCTGAACTAAAGTGCTGCAAATGAAATGCAATTATGGTAAGATAATACAAATTCCCGCTGGTCTGCTGCTGGACAGAATCCAGGGTTAAATAGTCTGTTTTGTCTCGTCCAAGTCTGTGTAATGGTCTCAGTGCGAGGGAAGACTCAAATTCCCATGGTTCCATGGGGTTATTCACATCACACCAGAGGCAGTCTAAACTCTTCAGGATGAAGCCTGTGCAGGTGGAAAGTCCCATTACTGGATATAAAGGAATGCATGATATGAGATCCAGGAGGGAACGCAAAGCAGCCTGGTATGTCACTGACAAGCTCCACCCCTCAGCGACACAGTCAAGTTCCTAATTTGTCCATCTGTGGTCACTTATCCAATGGCCAGAGAGGAGGTGATGGAATTCAACCTCCACTTTTGAGTCGTTGAAGTGCCTTCTGTAGAGGTCAGTAGAGTCCTTGGGTTGGGGTTGGGACTGGCGACGTGGCCCCTACGTGGGCAGTTCTACAGTCAAACATGGTCAACGTCTCATGGTCAGTCCAGTGTTTAGGTTAGATCATTCTTCTCTATGTGTGTGTGTATGTGTGTGTGTGTGTGTGTGTGTGTGTGTGTGTGTGTGTGTGTGTGTGGGGAAGGGGGGTAAAAATCACGTCCATGTTTGTCTGTCTTGTGAGTCATTAATGCTTCAATCAGACAAGCAGTGCAGTCCTACAAACTCCCACTTATTGAAGATAGGGATTGCCAATCCTACGGCAAGAAGTGCTTTTTTGGGATGAGCTGAGAAAATCCACAAAGTACAACAGAGGTGGTGTTACAGGGACAATCTGCTAGTAGGAGACACTGGGGCCTGAGCAGGTAGGTGGGGTTCAGGCGCAGAGGTGAGCTCAGCGCAAGACAGAATGATGAGTGAAACCTTTACAAACTGGCTGACAAGACTGCAGAACTTCACCCACGTTGGACGTACGCACACACGTGCTCCTGTAATGTTACATTTTTCATAATCATGAGAATGATTAAATCAAACTCTCTGACGATGAGAAGGGAAGGAGGAGGGCAGCTGAGAGTTTACTCGTAACCCTTGACCGTGGCAGTGGGCAGAGAGTAGGGAGAAATGAGCAGAGGTGAGGATGAAGGTGAAGCACATGGGGAGGGAGGATTAAGCATTAAAGCTGGAAGCCTTCCATCGGGGCCTCGCACTGCTGGAAGAGGAACTGCTGCTGCTGCAGATCAACGGCTGGAGCCAGAGATGGGTCCTCGTCTTCGGTGTTGAAGTAGCGCTCGATCAGGTCGAAGGCCTTCTGGTAGATTTCCTGGTTCTCGTGGCCCTGCAGGAACTCCAACTTGTCCAGACCTGAGAGGAAGGGAGGTAGTGCTGGATTAATTAACTGCCAGCAATTAAAATCATTTCAGATTATTGACTTTTCTGCATCAAGATATAATCTTCCATGCATTAACAAACATTAAAACTAACTTAACTAAACTTTATGTTCTGATCAGACATTGATTTGATTTTGTTTTGCTTAGAGTTGCATGGACACTTACCATAGGCCTCTTCAATGAGTGCACAGTAAGGGTTGATGCCTCCTCCCCTCTTGGCCTCCAGTTCTCCCAGTCGCAGGATGTTTTCTAGGCCATTTAGAGCCACCTGAACTATTTTGGAGTCCATAAGTGTGAGCAGGTCACACAGAGGTTTTATACAGCCAAGATCCACAAGGTGCCTGCAGGGGTCAGTACACACCCAGATACAGAATCAACAATGGACACAAGGATGATGCGTAAACCACACATACTGCATCAAAAGCTAAAGGCCGTTTTATGCTTCTGCGAGGGCTCCACGCAGAGCTTTCGCTGCAAGTACTAACTCTAGTGTCTCCCCTGTGCTTTCTGACCAAGGTGAGACATCTTTAGCAGGGAAAGTTAACCCTCTCCTTGATTTCACGTTGTTTATGGAGAAGGAGAACCAGGAAATGAGTCGGGGGAAATGCAACGCTACCAAGCCACGGCCGAGCGACGTACGGCGTAGGGTCCGGTGTAGATGCAGAGGGGTCTGCAGGGGTACGCCGTCGATTCGACGCAGAAGCATAAAACAGCCGTAAACCTACGCCACAGTCATACCAGCTGAAGGAATGTCTCCCTACTGCCTTAAAAGATTAATACAAGTGTTATTATTAAGTATTGGCTCATTTCCTATTCGTATATAAGTTCCCGTTTCCCCCTATCATTTCGCAAAGCATGCTGCATGTAGTTTTTTTGTATATTGTTTGTGGATTTTCTCAACTTTTATTCATTTTCGTCAGTTTTTAAATACAAACTCACCTTGTTGTGACTTATTATAAAACAATGCCCTAAATAAAAAAAGAACAGACTACTACATACGTTTATGAACATTACTTCTATGTAAAAGAGCCAAACGCTAACACTGTATTATTTCTGATCTGTGGTGTGAGTTAGTCAAGGAACAAGTGGTGTACACACTGTCTGTTTACCGTCTGTTAAACTGCATCAGTCTTACCTAATTTGCTCTGCAGAGCCCCCTGAGGTGGCATTGGTTATGGCCCAGGCTGCCTCCTTCCTTGTGCGAAACTCTGCTACCTGCAGGATAGTGATGAGAGGAGGCAGCAGGCCTGCATCTATCACCATCTAATAAGAGGGAAAACGACTTGATTAGATCAGGAAATGCTAATGGCTTAACATTCAACCTCAACTTTCCAAGTTATTCTGTGGGATGCCACACAGACACACCTGTATTTGTGCTCGGTTCCCTGCGGTGATGTTGGAGATCGTCCAGCAGGCTTCCTTCTTGATGGACTCCTTGGGGCTACTCAGGAGATGAAGTAGGGACTGCAGCGCTGAACAGTTTAAAATCACCTAGGCAACCACACAAATTACACACAAAGTCAGAAATACTCATCTATAAGTATTAAATTACGTTCTCCAAAAGAAGTATAATTGTACGTGTGTGTACATGCTGCCATTACCTGTGTCTGCAGATCATCTCCAGTGACTATGTTTCCAACAGCTCGCAGTGCAGGGGATACCACCTTATAATCAGAGTGCCTGGAAATAAGCAGAATTGTAATGTGCGATCACTCAGATGTTGTTTACGAAGCTTGCTCCAGTCACGACACACCCACATCTGGATTGTCGGATGGTACACATGGGAAATTCTGTATCTGTCTGCGTAAGAACAGCACTCTTCTCCAACAGTAAATATCTAAGTTGCATCTAATCTTTTAGAATTTTAGTATACAGTATGTGTTTAAATTCTTACATCAGCAACTCCACCAGCCTGCGACAGACTCCTGAGTCAATAACGGCCTGGATTTTGTCATTGGGGCCATCAGATAGGTAGGAGAGTGCCCAGCATGCATCAGCCAGGATGTCTGTGTCATTGACGAACAGCAGCCAAGACAGCACACTGAGACACGGAGACACCTGGGGGAAAAGAGACATGGTAGCAGGGTTAGTGCAACATGTTAATGTTATGTCCAATGGGAGTGACAGTTTTCCAGTTTTGATATATAACGTCATTTGTGTCAGCTTGTGTCCTTGAAAAGTGAGATATGATGTACTTTAGCAATCTGAGAAGTGTGCTGTTGCCATAGTGATATGTTTATCTTGGCAAATTACCTTAGTGAAGTCTGGAGGTGGGTTCTTTCCTCTGCACAGGTTTGAGAGCGCCCACACTGCATTCCTCATCATAGTTAGACGATTCTGTTTGGCTAATAACCTGCAAGAGCAGCATATTTTACTGAGAATACAGGATTTAAGTTGCTCTTTATTTTTTACCTGCAGTAAGATTTAAGATGAAGACAATAAGACACTGAGCTGCTACTTACTGCACCAGGGAAGGCAGAATGTTGCAGTCTATGACAAAGTCTCTGCATTCTGTGCTATCTCCTGCTATGTTTCCCAAGGCCCACACTGCCTGATGGTCAAAGCAATTATTTAGGGCAGTTAATAAACGTACAATATTCGGCAGGTTAACTAAATATATGTTGTTATTTACATCAAAGTTATAATGGATAAACATAATAAAAGAAGATCAAGTGAATGTCAGTGGGGAGACAATTGGCTAATCGTGATAACCAGAAAAAACACTTGTATGTCTGAATCCTCCCTACCTGTTCCTGTACGTCTTCGAAATCCGAGCTGAGCATCTCTATGAAAATGGGCACAGCTCCTGCCTGGATTACCACCCGAGTCTGATGGGATGTACCTGATGCAATGTTGGTCAACACCCATGCAGCCTCAAACTGAAACAATATATTTAATATATTAATATAAACAAATATTTGAAATTGATGTATTTAGAGGTGCAACGATGAATCGATTAGTTGTCAACTATTAAATTAATCGGCAACTATTTTGATAATCCCTTTGAGTAATTTAAAAATAAATAAAGCTTTCTCTGATTCCAGCTTCTTAAATGTGAATATTGTCTAGTTTCTTCTCTCCTCTGTGAGAGTAAACTGAATATCTTTTGAGTTTTGGACAAAACAAGACATTTGAGGATGTCATCTTAGGCTTCGGGAAACACTGATCCACATTTTTCACCATGTTTTGACATTTTTATAGATCGAGAAAATAATTGACAGATTAATCGACTATGAAAATAATCGTTAGTTGCAGCCCTAGATGTATTATATATTGATCACAGATTAGATATAAACAGTTAATGTGCAAGAAGAGTTCAGAGAAAAAAATGCAGGGAAAATTAAGCAGCTTCAAGCCTCCCCATTACTAAGACATACTGAGGAAATGTACCTGCAATGTGCAGTTTTCTCTCCTCTTTAGGAACTCAACAAAGCGCTCCACCACCCCTGGAGTGGCAATGACTTCATCGATGGGTGGGTTGGGCTCTGTGTGAGACATACAGTAAAGGTGGACAACATGACAAAAATGAATAAAAGCAATACTTATCATAGCATTATCTTGATATCAAGAGGTTAAAGCATTTACTCATGTATTCAAAACAATATGATAAAATGTTCCTTTCATAGTCAAACTGTATTTTACTATAGGTGAAAATAAGTATCTTACTGCTGCACCAAAAACAAGCTGGAGTGGCAGTTTCTCAAATAGTTTCGTTGAAGAAAACTGCCTGTGTAACTGATTTACTCCATTTATATAATGTATGCATAAAATAATGTATAATTTCCCACACTAAAGGCACTGAATTGCTATCCATCCCTTGTTGAAATCAAGTTTCTATAGGAACAGCAGCCATCTACAGCACTCTTACCTTTAGAAAGGAGCTTCCTAAAGCGTTGAGTGCCTATAAGCTGCTGCTCAGGAGTACTGGAGAAGATCATTTGAGTCATGTCTTCAGAGATCACCCCACCCTGTACAGCAAAGAAATGGAGAATTGATAAAACACAGATGAAATGCTGTCACATCCGACTTTATAAATATATTTAATGCATGTAGATGAGTAGCAGGATTTCCCTTCTTACCGTGAGTGGGTCCATGTTGTTAGCCTGAGACTCCAGATAGCCACTATCTGCCATCCCATCGTCCTCCGGGAGGCCATCATCCTCCACTGTGGCAACATTCCTCCTCTTGAAAAGCTGCAATAGAATAATATTTAAATAAATGATGTTAGTCTTTCTAAATATATTTCCTCTTCACAATTACATCAATAGTAACACAGCATGGGTTCAGGTTTATTCCCTGACAATAGCAACACTGCCAGGACAACATTTTGTAATCATTAAGGCTGTTTAAATAAATTCTACCCTGAGGCCAATTCTACCTCCACAATAACACATATTAAAACGTATCCTCTGCTGAGGTCTAAATGACATCCTCCACACTTTGTTTACCTGTTCATCCTTCTTCTGCTTGCGAAGCTGTAGGCCTTCCTCTTCCCTCCTTCTTCTCATTTCATCTGTGTTGAGGGACTTGTTCTTGTAGCTCTTGAGTCGTGCATTGTCCTTACCCTGACTCATTGTGCAGCCTAGAGAGATACAGAAATATACATTATGTAGACAGACTTCGAGAAGGTTTGGAGAAAATGTTTTACCTTCCCAATCTGGAACTGACTATTGTAACGTTACTGATAGATGGCATTATCCTATTCCACACCACTAATTGTATAACAATGCATACTATGTATGTATGTATGTATGTATGCAACTGTAGCCAAAGTATATTAGAGTTAGAGGTAAGTAGGGCACCCTCTACCAGTTTTCAGCATCTGTCAATTATTCCTGTCAATTATAAGGATTACCAAAACAATCATTAACTAATGTAAAACTACCGTATGTAAACGTCAATAGGGCATCATCCTCTCAGCAAACACAGTTTAAACACTTGGTGCATCTAAGGATATAGCTAGCTATGCTAGTTAGCTTGCTGGTTAGCTTTATGTCTTAGCTGCGTTATTATAAATCCCACTGCATTTACAAAACAAATCATTATAAGTATCTGGTGTGCTGCTTCCCATTATCGATTACAAATAAGCAAAGCACAAAAAATATTCAATTAATAAAGCACAGGTATACGAGAGGGCTAGCTAGCTAGTTAGCTACACTTTGTCAGCTAGCTAGCTAATGTCATAGCCGTTGTTAGCTGAATTAGCTAACGTTAGCTCTGAAATGTAACGTTAGCTCATGCGACAGCCCAATGTTTTCCAAATTTTGCCGACATTAGGAACTGAATTAGCTTCTGATTATAAAGCGTTACCATACATAGACTTCTAAATACACGTAGCGTTACTTATTATTAACTGACCTGTCAAATTGGGCTTTGTAATCCCCTTGTTGTTATTCGCTAGGCCACCGTTTGTACTGCCGTCGCCGGTATGACACTGCGCATGCGTAATATCAAACGCACCCCCCCCCACAAAATTCCCCCGCACTTTATTTACACTCCGCCCCACCCACGCGACGCTCCTGCTTTGCTAACAAACACACACACACACACACACACACACACACACACACACACACACACACACACACACACACACACACACACACACACACACACACACACTGTGTGTGCCTGGGAACCAGAACAATGACCCTGCTGAGTGAGTTATATCATAGATCTTATATTGTTAATAACTGATGCTTTAATGTGTAAAATACATTTTAATGTTGTAGCTGGCTGAGGAGGAGGCTATTTTACCTTATTCATTCCTACACATTAGTTTAATGAGAACAATGTGACATATTCTACTGTGTGTGGTTGTCATATGTTTTTTAATAAAAAATCCTAATCTGTGACGCAACTAGAGTAAAAAATACAATATTTCCAATTGAGACGTAGTGGATTCGAAGTATGGAAATAGTCAAGTAAAGTACTTCAAAATGAAACTTGAGTACCTGGTCTCACCTGCTGGGCCACAAACTGATTTGATTGGGTGAAATATACCTGTTACCAAACATGAATACTGGGACAAAGTCCAGCTTTTATAAATGTTATGCATCAAGTAATTAAATCTGAGGTCAGATTTTTATCTTTTTATTAATTCAGATACATTTAGTCCCTCATTTGAAAACAAAGGGCACAAGGAGAAAGTCTGCAAACACTGATGATATAAGTTTCAGGTACACGTGCTGAGGGGCCATAAAAGCCTTACTGTTACACAACCAGCCCTTTTTAATGCAACGAAGCCCCTTCGCTACAGCATTGTTTGTTCTGCTTTCATTCAGAAGCACATTAAACGGTACGTCAAAAGCCTATTTATTCAACCAATTTTAAGAATGAATTATCAACATGTTATGTCCAAAGCATGTTTACTTTATGTGTTTTAATTTATAATACTTGTGTTTTTAGGTAACCTTTCCACAATGACAAAACACAACATTAGCCTTGTGATTGCCATTGTGCTGGCACTGCTTTTCTTCATCATCACTATGGTGTTCACTGCTCTGGCAGGGCCGGGAATATGTACGTTTTAATGCTCTATTTGTGATATAATTATCCATTATTTAATAAAAAAAAAACTGTATAGATAATGTTGCAGCCTTTGACCTTGTCAAAATACCTTTCAGTAAGTAATTCTGTATCTATTTGTATCTTTTTTAAATTTGTGTCCTAAAGATCCATTTTTGGAGACCACCAGTAATATTTCAGATGAGTTTGTAACCCAGATCACCCCAGCAGGATGGACCTTTACTATTTGGTCGATCATTTACATATTTCTGGCTTCAGTGTTGGTCTACGTCCTCTCCGGCATCTTTAGGAAGTAAGAACCAGCTGGAATTGAATTGTCATGGTAATCTTTGTCTCCTAGATTGTATCTGGTATGCTGACGCAAACCTTTACCTCTCTGTGATGTTCTTTCTTTAGGAATGCATATGGTTACGTCTACTGCAGCCCGGCTATTTTGCCACATGGATTTTTTGTGGCTTGGTGCTTGAATCTGAGCTTGAATACTACATGGTTGTTCCTGTGGGACAGAAAGTAAGATAGGACCTTTTCTTCATTTACTTCAACTGGATTCAGTTTGCAATTTATTTCAATGTGTAGAGGACAAGTTGAGTGAACAAAGTGAAGGAATATAATGTATATTTCAGACATACAGCTACTTGAATGTTTCTTCCTCTGGAGTTTTTTTTTCCTTATTTGAACTAAGGGTCTACAGATAGTCAGTGTCATATGCTGTACAGATTATAAGGGCCTAAGAGGCAAATTTGTTGTGTGAGTTATGAGCAGATAGATATATAATAAAAAAATGTGTGTGTGTGTGTGTGGGGGGAGGGGGGGATTAGCGCAGTTTTATGTGACTGCTGATTTTCTGCATCATTGTAATAAAATATACATTATTCTATGTTTCATCCCTATCAGGTCGATGCCTGCTGCACTGGCTTTCCTCATCCTAATAGCCTTGACTAACTACGTCATGATATTCTTCTCCTGCCATGGTCTCCACAGCTATGGCGCCTGGCTCAACAAGTACCACAAAGTAGACCTGTGGCTTCACCATGTGTTGGTTAGTATGGTGACTCTATTGCAAGCTTATGTTTACCTGTTTATCTCCTAGCAACATCATTTGTGCCAGCTCTGCAAATGTCTCTGCAGCTAAGTCTTTTCTGTTGTCTCTATTACAGGTTCAGAATGGTGTTGCCATATATGCAACATGGACAACCATTGCATCCCTAATTAACCTGACCATCGTGCTGACTTATGATGCAAACATGTCCCCGACGGACGCTGCCACCGCCTCACTCTCTGTTTTGACTGTCGTGTTGCTTGTGTGGTAAGTGCAAAGGAGATATTTTTGCAGATATTTCTGCGTTATCTTTTATAAGTTCATTAAAAAAAAACTATGTCTGGAGCAAATGTCTTGTATTTCTTGCAGGTTTTTCCTAGAAAACTTTGTCCTCGACAAATACGTGAGGTACATTCTCACCATTTACCCCGTTGTGATCTGGGCAGTGACGGGGGCATTCACGAAAAACAATGTTGCAGATCCTACTCGCAATAACATCTTCACTAGTAAGAAACTTTAAAAAAACATCTTTAATCTCAATTACATCAGCTGGATGCTTCATGTCTTTTTTACATTCACTATTCTACAAATAGTGTATTAACTGTGATTGTTTTTTATAATGCAGTTACATACATACAGGTATTAAACCCCATTACAGGGGACAGATAGTATGCACACTAATGCCTCCCTCTTATATTTTCTTTCCACTATAGCTGTGCTGTTGGCAGTAGCCTGTGCTGCTTTTGCTGGACGGGTATTTTTGGTCATCTATAAGCACATCAAAAAGCCATTTTACGTTGATCTCAGCCCAGAGAGCATGTCCCCGATGGAGATCGCCGAGAAGCAGAAAAAGATATTTAAGTAACAATGCTGAATGACTATTTTTATGATAAACCTTTCTGTATCGATGCAGTATGACATGCATTTCTAAATGCTTTGTAGATATTGTAATTTATGACTTTTTGTGCCTGGGAGACACTGCTGCCACACGATGAAGCTTCTTATAATAAATGTGATATTAAATGATAAGATGCTGAAGTCCAATTTAAATTGTTTCGCTGAAAAATACATTAAATGCTCTCTGAGTTGTAATAACATGCTAAATGCATTTTTTAATACAAATATGACAAATGGGGGTTATTGTCTGTTTTTGTTCATGCGTTTCAAATCCAATGTCTCAATTTTATGCTTTTGAAGAATGATTTGTTGTATGAGATAACAAAATGACAATTATTAAACTGTACAATAATGTCCCTGGTAGGTTACTTGAGGTGCAGTAATGACAACATAAAGAATCCTTTAATAAGAACTGCTGCATGTTTAACTGTCTAATCTTTCAATGTAATTGTAGTTGTAAATGCCTGGCCCTTTTCAGTAAGAAGTAATGTCTTATGTGCTTTGCCATATCCTCAGTGTTACCAATACCTACATCCTTCTTTCCTCTCTGCTTTGCTAATTTTATTCATTACATGTATCTCATAATTTGATACTTGCCTGGCTAAATCTATTCTTCATTGAGCTCCTCAAAAACATGAGCTTGAAGCCATATTAAGACGCTGTCTTTGACTTGAAATAGACTGAAAATAATCTAACACAAATCAGAACATACTAGTAAGTAAGTTAAATAACATGGCACAGCAAATATAGCAAGTGTGCAGATAACACAGACCTATGAGAATTGGAAACTATAAAAATATAAATAAATAAGAAATACACAAAGACAAGCACAAATGTCACTGGATATAAACAGTTCAAACTGCTGGTTGTCGTCCATGTTTGTAATTGGTACAAGCAAACACGACAAATAGCCTTCTGGCTGGATTCGTGGGGCAGATCAACTAAAATTTAAAAAGCATTAACAAAATCTACTACTGCCAGATATACAGTAGACTCTACTGAGTAGATTAATTCATCGTGACACAAGTAGCCATAACACCAACACAATTTAAACTTGATATTCCCATCTCACCTAACAACAAAACTAGATCTTTATACTATAATATCCCATCATGGGTTCAAATGTCCATGTACATGACTTTTCAAATATGACAGATATGTCATCAAATTTGTAGATTTTGAAAAAAATAAAAAATGAGCTTACACAAAGTTTATACACTGTCATTGATTCAGGAGTCAGCTATATGAATGCATTTCATAATTATGGATTATATGGGGAAGTTAGTTTTTAATTATTTACTGCACTTTGGCAGAATATATATAAGATAAGAGGTGCACGTGTTGCTTTGAGTGGTCGTAAACGTCACTCTTACACAACTAGCTATTTTATACAATTGGCAGTCCCCTGTCCTCTGCGCAGTTAGACACTCTAGTTCTTCACACTGAGTCAGCTCACAAAGAGAAGAGCCAAGAAAGGTATGTCTCGTTTGACTTGATCAAGTCTTCATCACGTGGGCACAGTTTTTGTTTTGCTGCCAGCATTTTATTTTCCTGGAGGAAGCGCAGCGTGCAGCAGTGGCACGTGGACTTTTCTGAAGTTACACAAGTAGTTTTGAAACTTGAAATTTTTATTTTGATAATAATTTACTTAGAATGACAGACTTTCTTTACGGTTTTTATGATGGCAGTCTTCAAAAATGACAGCTGGTGATTGATGAGAACAACACAACTTAGTGAAATTGTTTGGATTATTGGATATTATCACTTGCCAAGGTCAGAGGTCAGGTTCAAATGCAGGTCATAAAGTATAAAGGGATTACACATCTCCGTCAAGGACACATTTTTTTGAACAAAACACTGTTTGCTTATTCAGTAAAAACACAATGTACCGAAGTAATCTTTTCTATATATTGTAAGTCTTTCATTTGTCTTCTTTCCATATGATGAAATATGATATATGTGGTGATGAGCAAGCGTTTTAACTTATACATTAAATATTTTCTATTTCTTAATAATTTTCATTGATCACAGTAGACCACAATGGGAAAACATAATCTTGGACGTCTTGCTGCGATAGTGGTGTCTGTTGTCGGCTTTGCAATAAGTTTGGTGTTCAATGGGCTGTCCGTAGTTGGAATTGGTGAGTCAAAGCTCTGTTAACGTTTAGTTTGTTTAAATTAGAGGATGTTAAGTAAGATTGTGAATGGGCACTGTGAAGTTGTTGAGAAATCACAAATATTAGTTTAACATGTCACATTCCTCTCCATTCTCACTCAATATTTGCATTTCTTCACCCTAGGACCTTATGATACTACTACAGCTAATGTGTCTGCAGTGTTTGACACCCAGATCACACCTTCAGGATGGACTTTTAACATCTGGAGCGTAATCTACATCTGGCTGACAGCGATGATTATCTACATTGTTGCAGGACTTTGCAGAAAGTTGTGGCCAACTTTTTTTCTTCTCTTGTTCAAAACCTTAAAATATTGTCAACCTTTTTTGACAGGCCATGTGTCTTTGTGGGGGGGATACTAGATATAAGACACATTAAAGGTCCCATGGCATGGTGCTCTTTGGATGTTTTTATATAGGCCTTAGTGGTCCCCTAATACTATATCTGATGTCTCTTTCCTGAAATTCAGCCTTGGTGCACAATTACAGCCACTAGAGCCAGTCCCACAGTGAGCTTTCCTCAGGACGTGCCATTTCTGTGTCAGTAGCTATTGAGGAGGAGAGAGGAGGGGGGCAAGGTGGAGGGTGGGGGTGTGGCCTTGACCAACTGCCACTTTTGCTTGTTTGAAAGCCATGATGTCTCTCTCTTATGGGTTGGCCAAATTCTCTGGGCGAGCAAAGCAGAGAAAGGGGAGGTAATCTCGCTTGTTATGACCTCATAACAAGCAAGATTCCAGAACGGCTCATCTGAGCTTACTTTTTCTCAAAGGCAGAGCAGGATACCCAGGGCTCGGTTTACACCTATCACCATTTCAAGCCAATTGGGGACCATAGGCAGGCTGGGGGAACTCATATTAATGTTAAAAAACCTCATAAAGTGAAATTGTCATGCCATGGGACCTTTAAGGAAGCATCATCAGCTGTAAGAGCTATACAGAAAAGAATAGTTTGACAATTACTGTTGACAATCTGTAGACATTTTTTCCAACTCAGACAGACTGCTAGATTAAGGTTATTTTTTTCTTGTAGGAATGGTTATGGCTACGTCTACTGCAGCCCTGCAGTGTTGCCTTATGGATTCTTCATTAGCTGGTGCCTCAATCTGTGTTTCAATATTGGCTGTCTGCTTGTTTGGGACAGAGGGTAAGAGTCTCCAATGGCTTCTGTAATTATTCTTTGTAAATTAAGCAACCTATAAATTAAACTGTTGTATTTCATTTCATAAATGAATGTGTGTTTTCTGCTGTCCTTGTGCCTTTCTAAAGAATGATGATCGCTGCACTGGTTTTTCTCTTCTTGGTCATCTGCACAAACTACTCAATGATATTCTTCACCTGCCATGGACTTCATGTTTATGGAGTCTGGCTCAAGAAATACCACAAAGCAGACTTGTGGCTCCTCCGTGTGTTGGTTAGTAGGACAAATGTACAGTATTTACATTATTAAGTGTATGCTAATGTGCATGTGCCAGGTCATATGAGTTTATTGTGGCCATATGTAGTTCAAATAATTGGGTTTAAGTTTCCTATGTTTAAAGCAAAAAGTAAAACTCTTTAATACCATCTCTGCAGGTTCAGAATGGTGTGATGATATACACAACATGGACAACCATTGCAACCCTAATTAACCTGAGCATTGTACTGACTTATGATGTAAAGATGTCCCCAACGGATGCTGCAACCATTTCATACTCTGTTTTGGCTGCTGTGCTGCTTGTGTGGTAAGTGTAAAATTGTTATTAGAGAAGTAATGTGCAGCATCATCGCTGAGATTCTGAAGCAACTATGTTTGTGCTGCATGTTTCACAGGTTTGTTTTGGAAAACTTTGTCCTTGACAAACACGTGCGGTACATCCTCATCATTTACCCGGTTGTGATCTGGGCGCTGTCGGGAAACCTGGACAAAAACTATGATGCTAAATCACCCAGCCGCAATGGCATCTTCATTGGTAGGACACTACTGTAACTCCATATTAATAATATGGCTTGTAAACATCACATTAACAACATTTCTTCAGACTGATTTCCTGAAACATGATGGAAAGTAATATAAGTACACACTATTGATGAAAAATAATGAAGCACTTTTACTACTAAATACTAGTTATTTTGACTTTTCAGTAAATTACATCCACAGTGAAACAAGTAAAGAGTTATCTTTTTACCTCCAATGTATGAGGAAATATTATAATGCCAATACCTGTTCAAAAATGCATATAATCTTGGTGACCACAAACATCTGTTAAAATGTTGTACTAACTCGATTTTCTTCTCTTAGTTGTGCTGCTGGCGTTAGCCTCTCTGCTGTTTGTCATCCGGATTGTTTTGGTGATTTGGAGACACATCAGACAGCCGCTCTACACAGACGTCAGTCCCAAAGCCATGGAACCCATGGAGATTGCTGAGAAGCAGAAAAAGATTTTCCGATAAACATTTTTATGATATAACACATTGACGTTTGATGTGATCTATCAGAAAATAGTTGTGCCATTATTTGGCATTACTTTGTTGATACTCATTAGAACAATTGTTGTGTTGTTGTAACTGTTAATACATGTTGTACAATTCTGATCGCAGCAAACTAATTAAATTAGCAATATTCTTTTCAACTTTGGCTGACTGATAATCTGAACCTTTTATGGCTCTTTTCTAACATATTCGTTGCTAACGCAACACATTAGGCTCTGATAAGAGACTATTGCTTCACTACTCACAGGGACAACAATAATCATCCATCTTACACTGTATGTTTTTAACATTTCCCATATGCTACTTTACAGTATGTTAGTTTTGTATCAAATGCCAAGTTATATGGCAATGCTAATTGTAGTTTTCTCATTTTGTAATATTCATGCAATTTATCATGCGTTATACCAACTGTTTTAACAGTTCAGCAGTGTGGGCTCTTATAATGTGGCAGTTGAACAAGAATATCACAATTCAAACAGATGTATGTTGCTTTTCCAAGAGTCTAAACATCATCAACATAAAATATATTTTATACTTTATTTTTTTGTTTGGGTTAAAATCTTTTTCAAAATATTACACAGTCATAGATGTTGGGTGAAAAAGTCAAAAGTTGATCATGCAACACGGCAAAAAATAAAACAAAGATTATTTGATTTCTTGTTCTTGTTGCTTTATAATCTGCATTCTGCATAGATTCAAAACAAACAAAAACATTAACCAAAATGGCTCTTTCAATAACCATGATTAACCTGTAGGAGGCAGCAACGCGAAGCACCAGCTGTAGTCTGCCGGAAAATACGAAGAAGGAAGAAGTACACCCTGTGATTTGGAAGATTTGATTCCCTGAATTTATCTTCCAGGCATCCATATTAATCCAAAACGTTCACAAGCAACAAACTCCATCAGTCGGATAGTTGCGGTTATGGTTTAGGTTTACTATAGGTACCCAAGTTGGTGTTATAATTTTAAAGCACAGGCTGCTGTAAGCATCTGCCAAATTAGCAATAGTGCTGCCTGAGAGGCTAAACGCAGGGCAAATAGACTCCGGGCACATAGTGCGCGGGTTATTTGGTTATTTACAAATAGTAAACTGCGCCGTTTTGCTACCGCTAACGTTTGTTATAAAACGGGCGGTATAGCTAGCTAGCTGACTCACCAGCTTTTACGTGATTACATATCGTTAGGGGCTCCTTACTTGATTTTAGAGAGTGAATTTAAATAAATGCATTTCGGGGTTTTTAAACAGTTATTAAAAACAAAATGATAGCTAGCTAGCTAGCTAACCGTTAGCATAAGCTAGCTAGCTATGTATCGCTGTCGGAAACAGTCGTCTAACGTCTGAAGTTGGCCTAGCTAGCTGGCTAACACAAATGGAGACAAATTACCCTACCTTGGTAAGTTGTTTTGAGATTGTATTTTTCTGTTTGGCTACTGAGGAAAGAGTGCTGAACGACATCCGAGGGAGGGAGGGGTGTGTGTGTGTGTAACTTAACGTTACACTTATTTGCCAGTTTGCAAAGTAACGTTAGCTAGCTAATGTTACAAACTCCGTTTTATAGCACCTAACGTTAGCTAAAACCAACGTCCATGACATGTCATTAATTCCGAACTATACGAAGGTTATAGTAACGTTAATGTTCAGTTTTTGGTGAAAGTGTTTCAACTTCGTGGTCATTTTGGAGGCTGTAACGTCGTTAACGTTAGTTTGCGATGCTGTTAAATGGTAGTGCGCAACGTTAGCTAACACTGAGGGGTGTTTCTAATATTGCCCATCTTATGTAACGTTAGCTTAGTTATAAGAATTTGCATTACATATTAACTTGGTTTTACTAGTAATGTTTTAGCTGGTAATCTTTTTTTTTTTTTTTTCAAATTTACAAAGGGACCAAATTACAGTAGTCGCTAACGTTAGCTAGTAACTTTCTTTACATTTTGTCTGTTCACAGAGGAGACCGAAGAGGAAACTCTGCTACCTTACAAACAAGGAAAGGTACGTTTGAAACAAATGTATGGAACTTACTCTCATGGATGTATTAAGATAACTGTAAGTACGTTTTCTTTTTAACAATAGAGCTGAAACTTAGGATTTCTGCAGTCTTTGCATGTCATACATATAATAATGTTTTTCAATGTTTTATATAATTTTTTATATCACATGAGCTTTAGTGTGTTACTCTTACATTCACTACACTTTCTGGGTGTAATCCCACTAATCATATTTTGTCCCAAATAATGTATATGTTATGTCTTTTCCACACATTTGCTTTTAGGGAGTAGCCTATTCAATGGTGTTGAGTAGCTCAGCAGTTGTGGGGATTTTGAAATGTTGTTCTTACAGCAATCATATTAACCCGACTTGTATGTTTTCAGTGCATCTAAACAATGGGAAGGAACACTGACATTGGGAGACGTTGATAGGATTTTTGATGACTTGGGTGAGTTGAGTGTGTATTTGTTTTGCTTTAATATTTTGCTGTTTGTTTTGCATATGGATTATGTTAACCTGCATTTTCCTCTTATTTTCAGATCCATCCTCACATGATAATGAAGACCTATTACCCCCATCTACTCTGATCCAGACCTTTGATATTGAGACAAACCAGTGTGAGAAAGAGACTTCATCTGTCCCCCCGGGACACCTAACAGAAAAACTTCCAAGATGTCAAATGGTAATGTACAGTCCATCACTAGAGGGACTTCTGCTAATATTACATATAAGTAGTTAAAACGTGTTTAACTCCTATGTTGGATAGTAATAAGGGTGAAATATCTGAGAGGCGGTTTGATGCATCTTTTGAATGTAGCAGACATGTCTCTGATGGTTGATTTTAACATGCAGAGGTGCTTAGTTTTGTGTTTTTTGTCACTGATAAGCAGCTGTTCACTGCTGTTATGTCGTCACATGGGAAAGGGCTGATGAGACAGTAGTTTTACAAATTAATTTTTTTCCTCTTTGAAATTTGATTTACTTCATCTGCCAGGCAGTCCCATAATGTCCCCAAAACTTTTGCTTGGTTAGTAAAACGGAGGACTTCCACTTTCTGATTATGTGCTTGTTTATAGACTCAGCAGTGATGTGTGTTAAGTCTTTATATCTATATGTTTTGTAACTCTTTAGGGTCCTAAAGGAGATGTACTGCAACCTGAAACAGTGTCACTCAGTCCTCAACTATACATTGGTAAGAGACTCAAACCTTTATTTAACCAAGACAAACTTTCTAATTTCGAACATTAAATGTTCAGACTTGCACTTTGATTTTGTAGAAATGTTAAAGATGCTGCTTTTGTTGTTGCAGATTTGGACATCCCATTCAAAGCACATAGGCCAGTGAAGACATCCAGCCCCATTGAAGAGAATATAGTTGTTGAGGAGCTAGACGATGAAAAAGACTACGTTGTGTCCCCACTTCTCTTTGCCTGTGAAGATGAAGGAAAAGAAGAGGCAAAGACGGAGCCTCTACTCATCCAAAAACCCCAGTGCAATGGGCATGTCACAGAGGAGTAAGGAATTATTAATGCATTCCATGCTGGAAATAAGTTGTTTGTATAAAGTGTAGGATTCTAGTCAACACTAACATCAAAAGTCAATTCATTTTCACTCTGTAGTTTACAGCACACTTCTTTCAATAATTCTCTTTTCCTTTTAAAAGAGACGACTCTCAGTTGGAGTCTCCTCCAAGCAAGATTGTTTTAAGCCAACCCAAGATGTCCAGTCACAAAAACAAGGTGGAGGGATCATGGTAAAGGCCTTTTAATTCTGAATTTAATGATTAGTTTGCTGCAAACACCCAAACGCTCCATCAGTACCTGATGATTTCAAAACCCAAACAAGTGACCATTGCAGTATGAAGAGTCCATTTTGTGTTTTGATGTTTGACATTTAATTGTCTGGTATCTTTGTTCATTACTTGGATATTTGCCTTTTTAGATTTTACACTTATGTACATGCAATGTGTATTTTTTTTCTGCAGCAAAGAGAGTCACCCAGTCACAGAAAAAACACCCCAAAAACCTCCAGCACCTGTTTTGGAAGGCAAAATAAAAACAACAAGGTAAGAAGTACTGACTTTTTAATGTAAAGTTAGTTATTTTTGTGCATTCATGTTAGATCTAGTGACTCTAGATCTAGACACTGGCTATTTAAAGGCCCATATCAGCATTTATTACCTTGTAGTAAGATTTATTATTTGCGTACAATGTACTGGCCGATAGTCAAGTTTGGCATCACTTGAATGGATGGTCATCAAAGAGTTGTTACAAAAATATTTACTTTGGAAGAATATTTTATAGTAAAAGAAAAAAAAGTAATAAATATGTCGGTAAGAATATATGAAAAGTATCATTGAAGTTTATGACAATATATAATTTAATGTATAATAAGAGTTACTTTATTGTAAATTACATTGTTATTATTAGCGATGAAATACAAATGGCACAAAAGTGGGATAATACATTGAGTCAGAAAAATTAAGTATCAAATATACATGCAGGTGCAGCCCAAAGAGTTGTGAAAGATGTAATGCATAAAATACTAATTGAGTCATTTCTTTTTTCTTTTTGTCTGTTCCCAGGCAGGAAAATGCAGGCCCACCTGTGTTAGCAGTGAGACAGAAGCCTGAATTTGCAGATCCTAAGAAAAAAATTGAAAATGTTCACATGCAGCCTTCGGTGGCGTCCACCCGTGTGGGAAAAGACATGCCGGCTTTTCTTAAGAAGCTTAGAGATGCTGGAAAGCCCAAACCTGCATAGTGAGTTTGTCGCTATGGTGCCTACTAAAATTTCCCTCGGGATGAATAAAGTATCTATCTATCTATCTATGTTGTAGGGCTGCACGATATGAGGAAAACATTTGTTATGTGATACCATTGTTAAATATTGCAGTAATGATATTACTTGCGATAAATAAACCGTTATTAAAGTGTACTCAGTTCTGCATTCAATATTCTTCTTAAATTCAACAAAATGCTTGTTGAATTTAAAACAAACGAAAGGAAATCATTTCCAACATTCTTTTATTAAACACATTAAACATTCAATTGTATATTAAAGACACCACTAAGAGAAGAGACAGGCTACACTTTAAAGTGTTTTTTCTATCTATTTTCTTTCAACAAACTAAAAAATCGGAGTGTCTTTCGCTATGCTGCATGTCATGTCGCGATGTGTATATTGCGCCAGTTGATATCGTAATGACGATATATAGTTTGCAGCCCTAGTGCCTTCCTATTTGAAAATGGAAACAACTTAAATATACGTTTATAAAGTAAAGGCTCTTGTACTAATGAATAATCCATTGTTTTGTCATTTTAGTTCCAGGAAGTCACCGGTGAAAGTACCCACTCCTCCTCCTGAGCCAGAGGATGATTTCCTGATTCTGGAGGATGATGGGCCACTTTGGGTTTCCATCCCAAGTAAAACTGCCACCAGTAAGAAACAGAGACAAAGCAGAACGCTCATCAACGACAAGGACGGCTCAACAGACAAGGGCACTAAGGATAGCCTACTAGAGATTGCACACAAAACGCAGGATTCTGAACAGACAAAGAGCAAACTGGGAAGTCAAACTGTCAATCAGAAAACGAAGAAGGTGAAAGGGAAAAATAAGAAGAATGAGGTGATTGAGCCTGAAAATGACGAGGATGAATTGCCCAGTCCTGAGGATCCTCCTGCAGGTGACTTAATGGAAGAAGAGAAACCAAACAAAAAGAAACAAGTTAAGAAGGTACCATCTAAAGAACAAAGTGAGAGCAGCGAGAAGGATACAGAGGCTGAATACCTTGACTCTCTTTCAGGTAAGGACCTCCTACTGTTAAAATCTCTGACTGATGTTGACTAACAAATTTCTGCTAGTGTATATCATCGGTTAAGCAATGTTGATGTTACTCCTGTAGCCCCCAAATGCTGACAGACAACATCAATATTTGTGAATAGTACAAGTGTTTTTAAAGCTGGAAATTAAAAGATGTCAAACTTTAGCCCTATTGTAATACTTCTCTAGAAGTTTTTCATGATTTGGTGAAACCTAATTCTTTTTTTGTTTTGATCCCCATTAACTTCTATAAATGTGGTTGCTAGGTGGGGTCCACACCAAACAACAATGATAAAAACTTAAAAAATAAGCAGTTTTACATAGGAAACGGTAGGCACTAGAAATTTGTAACGGCAACAGAAAACACATTTTCGAATTAAAAAAACAATGAAAATGAAATGTATTGGAACATATTTTATTAGAGATGCAGTGTGAAATGTATCAAATATTATTGAAAAGTAATTGAACAAAGTTAGTTGCTTTTAATGGAACATTGAACATTTCCCACAGACAACGAATTGATGAATTCTGAAGCACAGGCAGAAAAGGATTTAGCAGATGGAAAGGACAAACACAACAAACTCCCGGTTCTGTCTGAAGGGAGTTCATCTGAAGACCAGATTTTTGGGAAAAGGAAAAGGAGGCCGCCTGGACAGTGGTTGGACAATTGGATCACAGAGGAAACAAAAGTTACGGACAACCAGCCTACACTCAAGAAGTTAAAGCAGTACAGCCAAGAGCCCAGCGCAACAGTAACTTCGCCCGTGAGGGCTAAGAAGGACAGAGATTTAAAGAAAAGGAATCAGCCACAGCCTGCACCTTCACCCAGTCATAACACAAATAAAGCTAAAGAAAAGAAAACCAAACAGAACAAAAACAGAAAAACAAGAGGAGACACAGCAGAGAAGGTATTTCACACAAATACGGCAGAGCAGTTTGAAGAGCAGGAGCAGCAGGAGGTCACGGACCAGGACCTGGATGACCAGTCTAGTCCTTTGGACCTGACACACAGAGACCACAGCTCAGGTAAGGTCAATGGTGGGGGAGCTACTCCGATCCTTTACTTAGGAAAAGTACCAATACGCCTATTTAAAAATACTCTATTACTAGTTAAAGTGCTGCATTTAAAATCCTACTTAAGTAAAAGTAAATAAGCATTATCAGCAAAACGTGCTTGAAATCTGTTCAAGTAATACTTGCGTTTGAGTTTTGTAAACATAAAGACCAACCAATAATCTCTGTAGTTTACTAAGATGTGATGTTTTACAGGGCAGCAGGTATTTCCAAGAGTATACCATCACGTCTCTCATGATAAACTGTCCACGCCAGAGCCTGTCTGTCCCAGAGGACCTAGGGAGCAGCTCTGGTCAGAAGAATCGGAGAGACGGAGGAGGAAACCTCCCGGTAACTGGTGGGCGGTTGATAACAGGTCTGAGGACTTGGAAAGCATCTCCTCACAGTCACAGAAGCTGGAGCCCAAACCTCGTAAGGAAAGGAAAAAGCGGTCCAAACGGAACAGATCTCGACTTGGAACCCCCCAAAATGATAAGATGGCAGTCTCATCAAAACCACTAGGGGGATCTCTTGTGCCTCTTTTGAAACAGAAGTCATTGTTTACTCCAAAGACTGTCAAACGCTCTCTGGCCACATTTAAAGACATTTTCACTACAGTCACAGAGACCCCGACAGTGGTGAGCAGCAAAGATGCACGTCAGAAAAACAGACGTAAAGTCACTGCACCTCCTGCGGAGGCAGTTACTGCTACTGACTGTGCAGCATTCAGTGAGACTGCCAAAGATATTCTCAGTATGGATGCTGGTGAGTCCTTACAGGACAGCACGTGTCAGTCAGAGGGCAGGTAAGGAAAAGTCTAAATGTTACTCTTAACACCTCCCTCTTATTGACTGTATTAGTAGTTTTAATAATTTTGTCAATTATTCTTTGGCAGGTTAAAACCCCTCAGAAGTGGGCAGTCCTCCATGATTCCGGTGGAACATTTTGAGGAGGATGCGGACTTGAGTATGTTCTTAAACATTAAACAAAATTATGCATACATTTACTTTATAATTCAAACATATTTCAATATATATATATATATATATATATATAGTGGGAGAAACAAACAAAGTGTCTCCCCTGTGCTTTCTGACCACGGTGGGAAATTGGTAGCAGGAAAAGTTAACCCTCTCCTTGACATCATGTTGTTTTATGGAAGAGAACCAGGAAATGAGTCGGGGGGAAATGCAATGCTACCAATCCAGAGCCGAGCGATGTGCGTTGCAACGTGTAGTTACATTTTTTTCAAGAGGTACACGTCAGGCTGTGGCTTAGGGTCCGGCGTAGGTTTGTGTCTCCGTGTACCTACGTACGTAGCCACAGCGTAGATTTATAGAAGTATAAATCACGCTTAATGTTCATTGTAGAGAGAAATGCCAGTGTGAGCTCAGTCTTGGATGGATGAAACCACCCTTGACAGTTCTGTCAGGCCCGAAATGTGGGTAACCCGACTACAACATTTACACTGAGCCCTTTCACCTTCTGCAGTGAATAAAAGATGCAGCAGCTGGGCCTTTCACGACTGGATATGTAGCTCAGGTCACCAGTTTAAACCGTTCCCTTCTGGTGGTTTAATTGAAAACTGAATTTTCTAGGTTATTAGCCAAGCCATCCCTTTGAAAAAAAAAAAAAAAAGATTTAACTTATTTTATCTTTACTTTGTTCCAGGGCTGCCACCACCCAGAGTCCACCCTGCTCTCTCTCTATCAGATCTGTGTGCTCCTCCTCTCAAACCGCTGGTCTTACAGCCGCAGGATAAGGCCAACCTGAGAGAGTGGTTTAAAAGTCTCTGGCCTATCCCTGATGACAGTAAGGAAATACGTCCGATAAAAATCAGTTTTTAAATCATTTCTAGATTTATTTGCAGTGAATTTAATAGATAAAAGAAACAAGTAGAAAGGACTTAACGCTGTTTCTTAACAAAAACATGAATCACCTGGTATTTAAATGATCAGGCTGTATGAATGTGGGGTATTCTCGTCTCATTTGCATACTTTATGGAGCTCAACAGGTTTGAACTTGAAAAATGTATTTACGAAATAATGTGCAAAGTAATCTTAAATACACTGTTGTTCCGTTGCATCAAAATATATAATACAGCTAATTTTCGCATAATACACCAATATCTCAATTAAAATCATTTTTTATAAGGTTTTGCTTTTTATCTGTAATGACATTATCTGTAATGTAGAATTATCATCAAATTTTTATGAAAGGGTATAAAACATAAGCAATGATTGGCCAGACCTGTCATTGAATAATTGTTTCTGTTTAATATTGCAGAAAGTCCTGACATCACCCCAGACCATTTTGATTGGTACTCCTATAAGGGCAGAGCTATTGGCTTCCTGGTGGACCTGAACTGTGGCTCTTTCTGTAGTGGAAAAATCCTGCTGGGCTCCTACATGAAGAAGCCTCTGTGGGTGGATCACAGTGCCACAACAGTCAGTACACTTGTCATTTACTTCTCATTGTGTTCTACTCCTGTGTTTTATGTCATCCTATCGTCTCCCTCTCTGTCCTCTTGTACACCAGATATTTTAAAAGTGTTTTATTATTAATGGTTTCTTTTAATTGTGTGTTTTTAAAGGTTTTTAACTTATTATCAAGCTCTGTGAGTGTAACCATCAACGGCGAGGAATCACGCTTCTATCCCGGACCATCCTTTATGGTGCCATGTGGTAAGAATATCATTACATATATTAAGGTGAAATTAAAATGTTTAATTGTGTTTTAGTTGATTGCTTCTTCTCTGTAATTGTTGTGTGCTCTAAACCTTTAGAGCTGTAATTTACAGCTACATTAGAGATGTGTACCTATGAAGATTTCAGAGTGTTTTTGTTTGTTTTGCTGATGTTACTGCTCTGTTCACACAGGACATGCTTACAGCATCCAGAACGTCACTGCTCAGCCTGCAGTTCTGCACTTCACCAGGGTATTAGCAGAAAGTTCTGATTGAAGTTGTCAGCTCGGTGGCTGCTGGATAACCAGCCGCATGATTCTACATATGTATATTTTAAATAAACGACTGAATATGTGTGACATCTGAAATAATTAAAAGATGTAAATGGAGTTTTTTAGTTTTTCAGTTTAATGAATTTGATCCTTAGCTGTACTTGTAATGATACAATTCTGTTAAAACAAATAAAGATAGCTTGTAAATATGTTTTTTGCTTGTATTTACTAGTCTAGTTATAATTGGCCATTTCCTTTGATTGTGCATGTATTGTTTCCAGCCTCTAAGGGGCGGCAGTGAACAGTTGTAGTCCAATTCTCTGAACTACAAAATGCAACACCAACAACTGAACCAGAACTGTATATTCTATGCGCCTGGATAGCTCCGTTGGTAGAGCGCACGCCCATATATAGAGGTTTACTCCTTGATGCAGCGGGCCCTGGATCGACTCCGACCTGCGGCTCTTTGCTGCATGTCATTCCCCCCTGTCCTGTCAAATAAAGGCCTAAAAATCCCCCACAAATAATGTAATTTATAAAAACAAAACTATATTCCAGGATACTGTATATGGAGTCCAAAATGCTTTTACAACCATATACAGTAGTGACAGATATATTCCGATTCTTAACTTAAGTAAATATAATGTAGTACTACAGTGTAAAAGAACTCCATTAAAATGAAAAGTAACCAAAAGTTCTCCTTATGCCAAATGGTCCTTTCTTTACCTCTTTTACCTGAATATATTCCTTACATAAGAGGCACAAACTAGGAGTAGTAGACACTTGTTCCTGGTCGTATCATTCACATAACTTGGCACAAAATTAATTAATCCTTATGAAACATTTACTGACCTACTTCATGAAGACTGAATTATGTTTTTGTGTGTGATATATTAACCCCCCCCCCCCCCCCCATGCCACTGAATAGTTTATGATACACTGATACCAACATGTTACTTAAACAAGAACCTTGGGGTGGGATTGCTCTCTGATATTTGAATAAGCCTTAACCTATTGTACAGTGATTTAGCTGGTATAGGCTACCCTTCTCAAAATGTTCAGTCTGTTTCTGCAGGCTATAATGGCCATCACTGGTGCAGACGCCCTGAAAGAACAACTCAAATTAAACTAATCCCACATTCCTGACTTCAATACAAACCAAAGAAAAAGCATCCTCTCCAAAGTCAAGCTTCAGCAGCTTGCCACTTTGATAATTTATCACTTTTGAATGTCTAGTTTTAGCT
The DNA here is from genome assembly GCA_023631565.1 of Gymnocephalus cernua. NCBI lineage: Eukaryota > Metazoa > Chordata > Actinopteri > Perciformes > Percidae > Gymnocephalus > Gymnocephalus cernua. The sequence goes on from CM042446.1 coordinate 19,840,331, forward strand.
GTGCCTGGTGCACCGGCATCTGACTTGCCTCTGGGCAGGATTCAGTCCATGCTGTTTCGACCTCCAGAGTATACTGGCACGGCCTCCCAGGTCTTGAATTATACATTATACATTACATTATGTTCTGTGACCAAATATGCTGCCTGTAACAACATCTGTACAGTGAAATGGGCTGAAATCCATCTTTTGATTCTGTTCCTGTGAAAGAAAAGGAGAGGGAGTGAATTGTTTGTGAAAGATTTTGTGTTCAGAATGAACATTTAAAGATGAAGATGTTGGATTGTTTAAATTGTGTTAGTGATTTTGAGAGACCTTAGTATCTAGAAGGTAAGACTAAAGGAAGCAAAGAATGTCCAAATAAGCACATTTAAAATAAGACTATGCTAGCCGTTCAGTGAGGCTAAATGCTTGCTAACACTAGCATGCTCACAATGAACACTGCTAATGTTTAGCAGGTATATAAACCATGTTCACCTACTTAGTTTAGCATGCTAACATTTGCTAATTGGGACTAAACAGTTTAGTTCTATGAATGCCATTAGTTTTGCAGTTCATCCTGAGGTTGACATCAATGTGTTTAGCAAATATAGCAAACCATTAATTAAGCTATGTGTTAAAACATTTTCCTTTAAACCACAAATGTTAACCTCGGTTGATGAGATATTTCAGTCTGGAACAACTGGCAGACTGACCATTGTTATCCAGAGAACCATGGATAAAAAACTGTCATAATCAGCAAAAAAAGGGAAAGAAATGGCCTGTTTGCTACCTTAACTTGAGGTCAAATACAGAATCTCATCCTTGGATAAGTAGTGAGACAGCAACTGAATAATGTATTCATGAGAGTCTGCTTCACACAGAGCTTAATCTCAGCCCTCCCCAACAGAACGCACTTTCTTATTCTTCACTTTCTTTTAATGCATCTGTAATTTAAGAGAATTTTACACAGTAATGACTCATTTAACCACCAGAGCTACAACACTGCGAAGCTGTAGCTTGTCACAGATGGCAATTAGTGACAGTGACAATACAGTTTTTGTTTTAATCTCCAGAGATATTACTCTTGAAATAAGTGTGTGCATACTTTGATATATTTCAACCACAGATTTTCAAGGCAGCAAAAGCCTCAGCAAATATTGACATTTCTGAATAACAAATCACTGCATTGTAAGCCTGAAGAGGCAGGAAGAAACAATGTCACACTAAAACCTGGCAGGCCAGTGAACACTTTCAATAATCAGAGTACATTAATTACACAATATTTACCTTCGCTAAGCTTTGCATGCCATGAATACATTTGTCCCCACAAAGGCTATACAAGCTTTCTGGGAAATGAAATAGACTTCAACATTGAATATGATTTCCTTCCTTTGTTCAAGTTGGCTCTGAACGTTAGTATTGGGGCCAACAAGCATAAGAGTGAATAATACACTATTTACAATGGAAGCGTTGTGTGTTACTCTATGAATCACCCTCTAATCTACTTATTTCAGGTTGAGGCAAATAACAGGAAATTATTTTGTAATAATTATTTCAGCTTTTTTCCACAAAGATACCACTACATAACAGACAGCAGAAAGACCTGCATACCCAGGATGAACTCTAGTGTTGCTTTACATCCTGGTTACACCCTTGTTGACAGCTAACAGAAGATACTGACACTTATGGCACAACAGGACTTTGAATAAATTCCTGCACTGCTAGTGAGGATTTCATTGATTAATTATCTACATGAGTTATAAGAGTTCATTCTTGTAAACAGGCTCAATGCTCGAGTCATGAAGACAATAAATGATATACACGTCCATTGTGCAGTGTGGAAATACACAGAGGAAAGGCTGCGCTGTAATGTTGTTTATATGAGTTTGTTTAGCATTGGATGGGACATGAGGTCATTTTGGTTATTTGTTGCATCTGTTGAGACTGAGAACATTAAGTTTGGAGCAAGCTGTTGAGTCTTCTCAACAAGAACGAATAAAGCATGGCCCCCCCGTTGATAACCTAAATGCTCACTTACCCTAAAAGGTAGCCCAGGTCTTGGATTACCAAACGGGCAAAATGGGCAACTGCCCCGATGTCCCAGGTTAATGCTGTGGCAAGTTTACTCTGCGTTTGGTAGTGTGGAATGTACAAATAAACTCCTGGACCTGTCTTATAGTGGGTTCCTGTATCAAAATCTATCTTAAATACATTCAGCATTTCAAATGGTATTATTTATTTCTATTCTTTTCTTCATTATTCTTAAGCAAATTTCTGGTAATCCTATCACAAGCTATCACGGCCGTTGCATGGTAGCATATCATTCGATAAAAAAGGTTAATTTGGCCCTTTATATAAGTGCTATATGATGAGAGAAAAATGTGATTTGATGAGGAATTTTTGCAAAGGTTAGAACATGGGAATGTATTGGAAAAACTACTGTATGTTCACCTGTTGGAAGACACAATTAACAAGAAAGACACAATATAAAGCAATGAAAGCAGTTATACTTGTGAATTATGAACACATTTGCAATCATTATGGACCATGAACATAATTTCTGATGTACAAAAAACTGTGCACACTTTCTTGGGCAAATAGACGGTAGTAAAAACTAACAGTGATATTACTTTCTTAATTTATTCCAGCTTTTGATTAGACTTCACCAAATACAGAAAAATTAATTAATCTGTGGTAGCAAGAACAGTGTATAATAGATCAATTTTTTTATGCTCAATGGATGACATGAAATTTGACACATTTAGTACTTTTAATGTGGTTCAATTACTTTTATTGCAGGGGAATGGAGATGTGGAGAAAAGAACAAATCATTTGATACAGTGTAAATGAATTTTTTTTTTTTTTTTTTTAAAGATTCATTTTTGGGGGTTTTCCCTTTATTTGAAAGTGGACAGATATGAAAGAGGGAGAGAGATGGGGGATGACACGCAGCAAAGGGCAGCAGGTCGGATTCGAACTCTGCGCCGCTGCAGGACTCAGCCAACATGGGGCGCACGCTCTTACTGGGTGAGCTAGAGGTCGCCCCATGTAAATGAATTTTTGACTCTTTTGAATGGCATTATAAAAGCTGTCAATAATGACAAATGATAGCTCTTTTCAATGGGAATCAACTCCAGTATATGCTGTCGTAATTTAAGCATCACATTGTTAAGCATTAAATTACTCTGTATATGAAAACCCTCACCCTTGACACGTTAATTTAAATCCTTACATGTCACCTTGATGACCCCTACGTGTCTTACAGCTGAGCACCCAATCTCATCACATCCACTCACAATCTCCCACGCTAATTGAATCCTGGTCCTCTGATCCTCTGTTACCCTTATGACTACACAGAGGACAAGACACACAGGGTTGATCTATTTTGGACCTGAGTTTTTCATGAGAATGAAGGGAAATAAATGATACAAGGTCAGCCTACAGTAGAGCACGGTTACAGTCTTGATGATGCTTCTGGGAGCAAAAACAGCCTTTGAATCTAAAATTCCAATTATCTTTTGACAGCTGGTTTAGTGAAGTTCCCTTGTCAAAGTAACAGGCTTGTTAAGAATTATCGCTTAAAAGGAAATCAGCGAACTGCCCGTGGGCTTCCCTATAAAAATTGACAATTAGCTCACAAGAAGATACATATTTTATTTAATGTTTAGGTTTCAAGCTATCCAATTAGACTTAGTCTGTTATAGATGTTCTAAATTTGGTTTCAAAGCCTTCTCCATGCTGCCCGGAAATCCACTGGAGAAATACAAAAGCCTTTAATGAAAATTTGAAGCTAGCTTATTATAAGTCTTTTAGAGTCAGCTGATAAATTAGCCATCATGTGTAAAGTGTTTAACTGTGTACGAGTGGACAGAGAGATCTAAACATTTAAACAGCTAAATATGGGTTAACACATCAAGCTCCTGCTACTCCATGTGCTAAATGCTAACTTGACCAAGCAGGGCTCAACATTGACAGTTTGATTTAATTGTATGAAAATATCGATTAATAAGTAAGTAATAATAAATAACATTGACTTTAAAATAAATTAAAAAAAGACCCATACAATATTACATTTTTCACTGGTTCAGATGCATGTGCACATTTTCACGCACCTTTAGTGTCTAAAAATGTGGTTCATTAGGGAGAATAATAATAATAATAATAATAATAATAATAATAATAATAATCAAGCCAATGTTTTGAACGTGGCATAAAATGAGGAAATAATCTCAGTGTCCTCAATAGCTAACAGAACATGCATCATTTCTCCTGTTGATAATGCATCATCACCAAAATGACGTGGAAAATAAAATAAATCATTTTCAAAATATCACATATGTTGGCAGCAGTTGATTTCACTATCAGTGTCCTTCCACTGTAATCCACTTCAATATATGACACATGGTTTTCGTGCTTTCCCTGCTGTTGCATTTGTATGAAGTTTGGTGGTTGATTTCCAATAGTTCTCCATCAACTCCTTACATTTTCTGTTTCCCCCCTCCCCTTACAAGACTGTCTTGTCTTCCTGGTGGTGTCATCGTGGCTGACCGCCAGAACAAACTTTATCTCTCTTTCTCTGTCCGTACTTTTTTGTGGGTGCCTGCCAAAAGGAAACAGTCTCTCGCAAAATATTTAAAGCTAGATTTGAAAGAGACAGATGAAGAGCTTTAGCCAGACGGGTGGGAGAAAAAAAAAGAAAGAGAAACAGATTAATTGGTGTTTTTCTGTTTCGGCAGTTCCCTTCCATGTGCAACTGTGACCCATGGGATTTCAGTCCGATCAAAAAAACAGCTAATTGGGTGTCTAATGGTTTAGAAGAAGTCTGAGTCTGGGAGTGTCTATTTTTTTTAATCAAAGTGGCATGCAGCCATGACATCCCAGGTTCCCTTGAGCCTCAGAGCATTACTGCGTGTCATCTTACTCACTTTCAATGTTCCTGTTCCTCTTTGCTATCACAATCCAGTAAAGCAAAAATACACCAAAGTCACATTTTAAAAAGTAAAAAGGTTTCTCCTTGTTCTTTTTTTGTTTTGTAGTACTTAGTGGATCATTTCTCTCCATTCAGTTAGATCTGTAAAGAGATAATTATTCAAGACAGAAGCATTGAATATGTATAAACTGTTGCTCACTTAACTTGTTCCCAAAAATCTATTTCTAACCAATTTAAAATGGAAGATGCTGTGAAAGAGGCACTCTTTACAATATCATTCAATCTATAGCTTTCCAATAAATGTGTTGTAAGTGTTGCTGTCACTGTATTAGAGACGTGTTTGGTGGTTTAAGCCCCCAACGTTGCTTTCCAGGCAGCACGGCAATGGTTATGTTTAAGGTTAAGGTTAGCTGCCTGGAAGGCGACGTTGGAGGCTTAAAACACCATCGAGCGTATTAGAGAGGTATTGATTCAAGTTAAATGTCATTTTTTAAGGGTGCAGTTTTTGCTTTGGGTGGCATAAAATGATATTCAAAATTCAGCAACCCTCCCCATCCCAGTCATTTTCATACAGTCCCTTAACTCAGTGGTTCTCAACCTTTTTGAGTCGTGCCCCCCCCCCCCCCCCCCCCCTAGAATAATGAGGTTGGTGTTCGAGACCTCCCCCCCCACCCCTCTCGACGATGAGAGAAAGATCAGCAAACCGGTGTAAACTGCTGTTTCATGCCTCCCCCTGCTGATATTGAGTGATTATTGTGAATGCTCTGATTAATAAATTTAAACAAGCAATGCTTTGCTTTAATGACAGTTTACTTTTAGCAGCTAGTACCTACCCTTATCAAATGTGCTCCAGGCTCTGTGGGTTTTTGATGTGTTTGTGATTTTTCTCTCTCCCTCTAACCCGACAGAATAGCACCCTTTCTGTGTTCCAGGACCTCCGGATTTATGAAGCTCTGAATATATAACATGAAATCTACCAAACGTAAAAATCATTCATCAGGTCTAAAATATGTTATTTCTTTATTTCTCCCCAACCATCTGGCGAGCCCCAGAAATTATCTTGCGACCTCCTTAGGGGTCCCGACCCTCAGGTTGAGAACCATTGCCTTAACTGACTGAAACGTTTAGGTTTAATGTTCAAGACCACAAACTAAAGCTTCAAAAAATACCACAGAGTTGAATCGCCACTTCTCTGACAGCCCTGTCCGTCTGTTCTGTTCTGTCTGTCTGCCTGTCTGTCTGTCTGTCTGTCTGTCTGTCTGTCTGTCTGTCTGTCTGTCTGTCTGCCTGTCTGCCTGCATGTCTGTCTGTCTGTCTGTCTGTCTGCCTGCCTGCCTGTCTGCCTGTCTGTCTGCCTGCATGTCTGTCTGTCTGTCTGTCTGTCTGTCTGTCTGCCTGCATGTCTGTCTGTCTGCCTGCATGTCTGCCTGTCTGCCTGTCTGTCTGTCTGTCTGTCTGTCTGTCTGTCTGTCTGTCTGTCCGTCTGTCCGTCCATCCGTCCGTCTGCCTGTCTGCCTGCCTGCCATATTTTTGTTCTTTCAGACTCACTTGAAAACTTGACTTGAAAACTGACTAAGTCATTGCACAGTGATTTAGTGAATAATCATGTTGGCAGGGTGCATCCTATTTATCTCACTGAGACAGGCCTGAGAAATGTTAGCAGTAAGTCCCCAGAGGACGGGTGGAGAATCACAAAGTAGATCCGGACAGGTTTGGCTATAAATCCAGCAATACAATCTGTCATGCTATGGAGCTCTAAGCTGCCAATGGCTATTTACTGTGAGCTATACTTCTGAGGAATGTGACACTCATACTAATACTCTTAAAAATGGTGCATGAAGGTCAAATGTAATTGGAGAGAGATTTATAGTTTCTAAGCTCAATTTATCCACAGAACAAAATCAATTAATTAATTAATACAATGAAAATGATATTGGACATAACACAAACAAACAACAATATGCTGTCATTGAATGTAATCTGGAGTCCAATATCAACATTTTTGTCTGGTGATAGGGTTGGTAATACCAAGGGAGTAAGCCTACCTCACCAGAGCGAAGCCGCTATGGCGCCATTTTGATGCTACGAAGCCATCACCCCCCGTTAGCATTCCATTGACTGCCATTCATTTTGGCGTCACTTTGACAGCCAATAACTTTACATCTGAAACGTTTAAAGACTCTATTTGTCCATTGTTTGTTTTCAGGTTTTATTTTGAGGGCCTTGACCAACTGCCACTTTGCTTGTTTGAAAGCCATGATGTCTCTCATGGGTTGGCCCAAATTCTCTGGGCAGGCAAAGCAGAGAAAGGGGAGGTAACCTTGCTCCTTATGACCTCATAAAGAGGAGATTCCAGAACGGCTCATCTGAGCTTACTTTTTCTCAAAGGCAGAGCAGGATACACAGGGCTCGGTTTACACCTATCACCATTTCAAGCCAATTGGGGACCGTAGGCAGGCTGGGGGAACTCATATTAATGTTAGAAAACCTCATAAAGTGACATTTTCATGCCATGGGACCTTTAATCAAATATTCACATTTGTTTTGTGACTTTTTGAATACTTTTTTTCCCGGCCCCTCCCCTCCCACCTGCGTTTCTAGACAGGATGTTCGTGGTAGCAAACTGAGGACAGGATAGTCACGGCCAGATTTATTTCTGGCTACAATCAAAGCCCGGGCAGCTGGCGCCCTGTGGAGGGATATTGTGTCAGGTGGCTCGTCAGAGGCTCTTAAAGGAGGACTGCCCGCTCACTCTGTCGCACTCACAGAGCCACCAATTAGTGTAAAAGCTCTGCGGATCTTCCCTCTTTCACCTTGTGAATGTGACATTTGAAGCTGGATATAATGGTGTTGAAAAGCAGCCAGTAGCCTCTGAAATCCATCTAATAGAGTAAATGCATCAACGGCAGACGCTGACTCAGCCCTCTCAGGTGCCTCCTGTGTACTGATTCAGGAGCCTGAGATAATACATTTGAGAAAGATTTGTGTTATTAAAGTGAAAGAAGATGATCCTCCCACTGCTTTTAATGGTTTATAACAGAGACACAAAGTTTAAGAGCAACAATCAATATACATTGAAAGGAAAAACACACCTTTTGGATTTGCACACACTGTTCTCTATCATCAATCTGTTATTTTATGATGAAGTGTTTCAATTTATTCTCAGCCAGCCTTCCTTGTAGGGATCTCCTTTATCGACAACCTCCAGTGACGGACGTCGACTTGTTGCCTTTAGGTGTGTGTCACAGGTGTTAGCGCAACAGATTCAAGGCTCAAAAAACTTTTTGTTTATTGATAGAACATTCACAAACAACATAAAAAAATGCACCCATGGAAAGACTCCTGTTACATATCAAGTCTTTACCTCACCTGCATCATCCATGGACTGTCAATCATGACTAAAACTACTCCCCTTTCCAAGATTAAATAACTCCGCCCTTCTGGCCTGTGACACTCCAAGCCAAACCACACCAGGCAGAACAAAGAAAGGATTGATATTGCAGAGTTCAGTCCTGTCCAAAATAAAGAGAAAAGGAGAAAATGTTGTGCAGATTGTGGATGCATTAATGATCCAAAATCATCCATCGTCCACCTGCAACCATAAACCGTTTATCTGCCTTGAGGACAATAAAATGTTGGAACGGCACCACTGGATCCTGTGTTTAAATGTGCACACCACATAAGACGTTCAGTGAGCCAACACCATCAGGGTGGCGTGGATATGGATATTGCAGAGCCCCTCTGGCCAAAACCAGAGGGGCTCTAAAGCTGCTGCCTGATGGGAGCAGCTGATGGCCTCTGCTGGGCCTTTTTGCTGACCCCAACCGCATGTTGTGTGAAGGATAGGTGGTGGTCGATCTTAGTGACAAGGTACTCAAACATCTCAACCTGTTCCGCCACCTGCGCCTCCAGCCTGAGTTTCAGGTGCCCTGCCCCCTGCCCAACACAGCTATTTGGTCTTACTGATGTTCAGTTCCAGGAAGCTCTCCACCAGAGAGTAACCATGTGAAGAGGGAGCGCTCATCTGTCAAGCGGGCCACCAAGGCCATGTCATCAGCGTATTTAAAAAGGGACAGTCTGTTGCTACTGCAGCTGATATCCTTTCTGTATATGGAGAGGAGGATGGGTGACAAGACATTTAAAACAATGTTGCTTGATTTAAAACTGTTCACTCTGACATGTTGTCTATCAGGCAAGAAAAGAAAGAGTTTTTAAGGTTGTTTCGAAGAAATTTGCACTTTAATTTAAAAATTCAAACCTATCTTCCTTGTATGAGCCCATCCACACCGAATCCCAGACTTTTGTATTTCGCAGTGCATCTTTGTAACTTTTCTAAACAGTTTCCAGTGAGTTTGAGTTAAAAAGAAAATAGATGAATCAATGATTGTGTGACGAAACAAAACTGGAATGCACAGAACTTGAATATTTGTGTCGGCCTTGGTGTGAAAGGGTTGAACCAGTTTTATACAGTCATTGGTTTGAACCCGAACAATAGTCAACGAATATATATGTTTATTTGTTGTTTTTTCCTCCATTTCATCCCAGGTGTAAAAAGCCCTTTACATTTCTTACTCATGAATGCACTATGTCTCCTAGCTGTGTTGCACTATGGTCTGTTGATGCCACCGCCAGATGGGGTATTGATTTTTTTTGTGCCTTTTGTACCTGACTTCAGTTGTTAATATTTTAGATTTTGGTTGAAAATATTTCTGTTTTGAAACTAAAGCTTTCAGTTATGATGGAAAAAAATATTGATTTGATGTTAATGAATATGAGCATCAAACACAACAGCTACTTTTTAGTGTTTCAGTGTAGAACATTGTGGATTTTTCCTTCAAATTGGTTTTGCTGCCAAATAAGAAAAGAGGGAGCCAGATAATAGTAACACATTGCTTGTGTGACATGCCCAAAATGAATCTTAACTGGTTAAAGAGGAGCTGTATTTATAATTTCCTGGTAAACGTCATCAAGTCACAACATTATATTTTGCGGCAGGAGAAATCCACCTCAAAGGCATGTGTGTTTCCTGCTTTAGAAGGTTATGATCTGATCCACTGTGATGTCGTGTCTGTTCCGTTCGTAAAGGGTAAATTAAACTTTTAGCGGTAATTTTATGGGATGTTTCCCTCCCTGGGTGCTCTAACAGGTGTAACATTGGGACCAGCATGTGGTCCTTATGCTGAGTGTGCACTTTGAAGCACAGCCCAAGGGAAACGCACAAAAGTGTAGATTGTTGTATTACAGGAAATCATTGGTTTGGCTGAAGCTGCCAGCTGATATCTGCAATAACATACTGTGGAATACGATTTTCTGCTTTTTGGGTTCAAGGCCATCACCTGAAGGATATAAACCAAATTGTTCACCAGAGTTTGTGTAGCCAACTGTTGTGAATGTAGTATTGGAAAGTGGAAGTCGGAGATCTGCCACCTTTATCGTTAAGGTTTTAATTTCAGAGCCGGCCCTAACCAATTTGGTGCCCTAAGCAAGATTTCAGCTGTTTTTATTGCTTTTTAATTTGTTTTGTAGCTTTCAACATGTTTTCATTTTTGTTGTTGTCGTTTTTGCCTTTTTTTTGAAGATTTTCACAGTTTTTGTCGGCTTTTTTCAACTTTTTTCCAAACTATTTGGTGCTTTTTTGAGGTGTTTGTTGTTTTTATTTCATGGTGTGTTCCTCTCCCCCTCCCGTGTACCAGTGGCGGGGCACCTGGGCCTTTAGTACTATGCTACAGCAATTAAACCACCTTTGATAACCTCATGCTTGTCACCATGAGCGGCACCATTCACATTGGCATTTCATCTATTGTTGATAATGACGTTTTTTTAAATACTGTACATTTTCATTCAATGTGATAACCATTTACACCTTGTGAAGACAAGAATCAATGATCAACATACAGCGGTCCAGAGGCAGGAAGCTGTAATTTCAGTAAGTGCACATCGTCTTGTCTGACCACAATTGAAGTGACAGGTTGCTCAAGCAATCCTCCAGCCCCTCAGGTTAAGCTGTGGGGGTTTAACTGATGGTGATGATGGGTGAACAGTGTGCTAATTCAGCAGCCTGGTCCATGTGTACAATGAGAAATGTCTTTTACGCAAGTATCTCCATGCACTTTGATATACTGGATCCTGCTGGACACCTGTTGCGTAAGCAGCAGGTTGTGAAAATAAGTTTATTTCACAGTCTCCTCAGTGCTGCTGAGCGAATGTGCATGAGTTGTATATGAGTTCTGGTTGTGGTGATAAATAGCAGTTTCATTTAGAGCCGGCATCAAAGGCTGTGCAAGTTATTATTCTGTCCCACTTTGTATGCTTGGCCATGTACTGTCAATCAACAACTTAATGTCCATCCACAAAATGCATTACTTTGTGGATTTATTCACATGGCATCATGCCTCATGCATTGATATTATGTGTGTAGGTTTGGCTGTAGGTTGTCATGGTAAAGGGAAGTCTCTGATGCGTTTTATTCAGATGCTGCTGCAGTGGCAATGGTGCCTTTTGAAAGACCTCATTTCAATACAATTAATCTGACTTGCAAAAGGTTTTTGGAAAGTGGAATTGTTTTACTGAGTAAAATAATAATAATAATAAAACTTTAATTAAAATTAATTAAAAAAATGTAATTAAAGATAATGAATAAAGGGTGTGACGTGTGTGGAGAACAAAAGACCAGAAACTAGAGTGTTTGTCTGGATGTGGCCCAGAAGAAAAAAGAAGAAGCAGTCTGCTGTGTTCAGAGTCCATTCTCTGCCACCAAAACAGTATTGATCTATGATGTAATCAGTCTAATTCAATTGGTGTGAAGATAAAGGACCAGGATGTGTGACCACTGGGGCTGCACAGATTCTGGTGTGAAAAAGCCACTGCATCTTTTACCAAACAGCTGGACATTAACAAATAAAACTATAGTTACATTCTTTACTTTTTACAATTGTGATGCTTTTACCTTACATGTCTTTATCTTGTTTTCTTTACAAATCTGCCCTGTACCGTTCATAAAAGCATGTCAACACACCCGTCACACATTCTGTAGGATTTGAACTATTACTTTCAAGTTAGTCTCGCTTTGCCAGACCTTCCTCGACAGCGCTGCAGAGGAGGGTCTGGCTAGTCCACACAGCATTCCAGGATGGGAGAAAAACATGCTCTGGTTTATTGGCATTTCTTTAAATCAATTACAATCGTCATGGGCGGCGCTTAGCACCAGGAAAAGCAACGGTGCCTCTGCAAAATAGCCTCAGGAAGAACTTGTTTTGGTGGAATGTGTACGTTCAAAAGTTGTTTTAGTCTTGCAAGAGAAAACTGAGATTGGACAGATAGTCTAGCTAGTCTCAATTTACCCTGCAGAGATCTGAGGAGCAGTCAACCATAGTCCTTATAAATTCACCAGAGTTTAAAATTCCAACACAAACAAAATGGAAGTAAAAAAAAAAGAAAAGAATGAAATCCGGCTGAATTTTCGACGGCAACGGAGCAATCCCGGAAGTGGAACGTCGTGGATATAGACTACTTTCAAGTAGACGTTACAGAGCCAGCAAATGTGTGCCTATCACTGTACTGTTTTGAAACTATTGTTTTAAATTGATTACAGCTGTGTGTATTGCTATTGCCTATGCAAAATTTACCCCTGGGGACAATAACATATATCTTTTTTTTTATCGTATCTTATCTTAAAAACTCAGTGGCGTGTTCCCTAATTCAAGAAATATATATTTTTTTTTAAACAGTGATTTTCTCTGCTGCATTTAGACAGATGAGGTGAGGTGTTCCGCTCTCAGGTGGCGTTGGAGTAATTTAGAGGCGAGTTTATTCACTGGATCAGATGAACCCTTCAATTCAGTCTCTGTAATTAAGCTAAGGAGGTCTCAGTCAACAACCTTCCACACACTAATTCAATATACTTGACTGACATCATAATGGTGATACCTTAGCATTTTAAAAATGTATTTATTCATGCAGTTAGTTAACCTTTGCTTCTGTATGCAGCAAACATCTAAATTAGCACTCCAACATGAGCTCTTGGACTCTTAACTGCCTGTAAACAGAATATATTCTCAGGATTAAAACTGTAACCGACAACTCTGAAGCTACAGGCAAACAGCGTTCACAGAGTACAGACATCTGTGAACGAGCCTTTAGCTCGCACCAGCTGTCTGTGGCCAGGCTCAACATGCCTGCAGTTGAACTTGTGAATTTGTTCTTTGTTTCCCCGGAGAGTAATGTGATACAAGAGAATGCCATTAGCATATTGTGTCATCCCTGCTCAAAACAGAAAAACTTTTTCTGTTTACAGAATATCATGCTACTCCTGTTGCATGCTATGTATGCAGATATATGCCACTAGATTCACTCTGCTGGTTTGACACTGAAGAGGTAGCAAACAATCACAAACTGAAAAGTCCTGTGCTCCAATTTAAAGCTGCACAACAATGCTTCTCCTTCTGAACGTCATGCTTTCTGTTAGAGACTGGGCGCCATCACTCCGTGAAATTTCCAAGTTCATGCCAATGATCTGCTTCTGGAGGCTGTGCAACATTCACAGACATTTACCTGAAGACGAAAGATACACAAACAAGACTAAAAGAGTCTACAGCCTTGCTAGCAGCTCTGTGAGGCTGCACTTCGGCATAATGGTGATTTCAGCTGAATGCTACAGTATATGTTAACATGCTGATGTTTCTCAGGTATAGTATTTACCATCTTTGTTCAGCTTGTTAGCATGCTAGCATTTGCAATTAATTTATTTTTATTTTTTGCTGCACTTCTTTCTACACGTTAGAGACAAAGGACCAGTTTTAGGTGAACTAGACCAACACTGACTGATCTAGATGTTCTCAAAATGCCAACCTGTGTAAATCTTTTACCTTTCTATTTTATGAAGCCTGTCTCGAGTCATTTTTCCTCTCGTCTCAAGTCTCTGCTGGCCTGCTGCTTCTAGACTCCGTTGACACTTTGCAGCTTAAATATGTTTTACTCACCAGGTGTCACATTTCATATTTCATATTGTACTGCAAGATGTTCACTTTACCCTTTGCAACATTCTGACGTTGAAACCTGGACACAGAAACATACTGCACTGTTGCCATCCTGCCAGTATTTCATTATGTATTAAAGGATTATGAGGATATATCATTTTGTTACGTTTTTTTATTTGGCAAGTGATTGGGAGAATCAAAGGCTTCTCACACAGATGTCATATAGTTACTAGACTTAAATGTTACCAGTTTTCTGTCAAAGCTGTGACAAATGAAAGCTGTTGAACAAAGACTTTCAGCACAATGACTCCTTATCCAAGAGCGCTGAGGTTTAGAAATTGACCAATTTCATTTTGATTGCCAAGGCTACTCTTCAGGTGTCCTTGCAGAGTGTGTTCTGTTCAGATCCTCCTGCTAATGTTAACACATATTGAATTGTACATGAATTATAGATTATTAGGTTATCAAAAGGGACTGGCAACTTGGGGCATAAGAAATGTAAAACAAATCTCTCCGGTCTGTATATGACCAAACTTTCAGTAGTTAGCTGATTTTCTTTTAATTTAACAAGCATTTAAAGAACAATTTTATTTACAATGGCGGCCGCATGATTCTGAATTTTGCAGCAGCTACAATTACAGTTTAAAATCTGTTTAACTCAAATGTTCTCTAATTCTGGCGCTATTTAACAAGACTAAGAGTCTACAGCCTCGCTAACATTTCAGTGAAGCTGCTGACACAGCAGTGCTTTGAGATAAATGCTAGCGACAGCATGCTAACATTGCTCACAGTAACAATGCTGACATGCTGATGTTAAGCAGGTATGACAATTGCTATGTTAACCATCTTAATTTAACGTGTTAGCACAACATTCGCTACATGTTGCAACTTCTGCTGATTTGCACTAAACACGAGGCTGAGGGGAACGTCGTTAGTTTAGCAATTCATCCTGAGGAGAGCATGAACGTATGTACCACATTTCACGGCAATCCATCTAACAGTTATTTTAGTTTGGATCAAAGTTGGGAACCAATGCACTGCAATCCCTCGAGCTGCTGGGGTGGCTAAAACATGCACTGATTGTTCTGATATGCCACATCAACAGAGACAGTTTTTCCAGCCTGGTGGTGGTCTGAACATCTGTTTAAAAAGCTTCATGGACTCCTTCCTGTGAAGGTATTCTGGGCACGATGAACTGGGAGAAGATCCCGAACACACTGGAGGGATTATGTGTTCCATCTGGCCCGAATCCCTAAAGAGCAGGAGGACATGGCTATGCCTGGAGGCAACGTGACCTGGAGGATAAACACTAGAGACGGTTGTATCGATGGAATCATATTAAAGGCCTATACAGTAACTGTAGCGCAACTGATCAGATTGAACTGCGTAATTTGTGAAGTATATGTTCACTTCTTTAATTCAACAGTCATAAATGCTTAACTGCAAGGATTCAGGAGCACCAATAACATTACCTTCTGCCCTACATTACTTTTTCTTCTCCAGGCATTGTGAAAGGTCCTCCACTTACGTTTGAAGGCCATAACCATTTTACACTCCAGAAACACAATGATTACATTGGGGCAAAGGTGAGTTCTCAGTGTGAAATAGCATTCAGCTAAGTTCACCTCTGGGAGGAGTGATTGAGGAGCAGCTCTCTGTTGAAGATGGCCACAGATGTACCTGGAAGAATGGATTAATTTTTGTGGAGGAGGATACAGTGACACTGACTTTGTTGCAGTCACTTCGCTCCCACTCTGTACACACCATTTTTAAATCATTCAACCAAGTGACAGATATCAGGACAGCGGTTAGGTATTTAAAAGCATCTTGTTCTGATTGCAGATCAATCTCATGCTGTCTTTCTATTGGGTCACTTAAAGGGATATGCCACCGTTTGTTGAATAGGGCTTATCACGGTCTCCATTAGCTGTAGATAGGTGCATTTTTTTTCTCAGTGTAAGTAATTAGGTTGGTTTTTTGCCTTTTGTTGGCTCACTTTTACTCACAACATGCTAACCAGCAACATACATACAGCTAGGGGAGACCGTGATAAGCCCTATTGCAACAAACAGTGGCATATCCCTTGAACACTGATGACCTCAATGGTCAAAAAAAGCACACACTTTCTTCACTCTAGCAAAAGCAGTCTGATGATTTCATGATTGCAAGTACCCAGAGAGCAAATTAAACGGACAAAAAGAGACTCTCTGTTTGTCCTTGAGGAGATGAGGTTGTCATTCCACCATTCAGGCTCAGATTGCTTACCAAGTCATTGCAGATTGTGTTTTGCCAATTTACTCATCACATTGAACTCATCTCTGTCTATTTAGATCCTTTACTTGAGTAAAAGTAGCAATTCTACTCTGTAAAATACTGTACATTAAAAGTATTACATTTAACTCTAATTAAGTATAAGTATGTAAGAAACATTACCAGGCAAGCGGGCCACGGCTGTTTACAACAGGTAGCCTGTTCAGCGGCCGTAGCCGACAACGGTGAGTTATTTTAAAAGTATAGTGGAGGACTATTGGTCCTCCTAGTTGTCAATCATTCTGCTGATATGTTTACGTAAGGCCGTTGTACGTGCTCGTCCCTAGGTAATTTTCGCCGACCGCTGCCTCCCCCTCTCTCACGGCCGCCTTCTCCCCGCTCTCGGCTGGTGCTGGCTCTTGCGCCCCCGCCCTGACCTTGTCTCCCTCGGCCTCTAGGCCCACAAGACTCTCTTCTTGAAAGCTCTAAACGCTCCAGCAATAAAAAAAAAAAAAACAACTTAGATGCTAGACGATAGCTTGTTTGTTGGCCTGTAGCATGCTAAAGTTAGCTATAGAGATGCTTGTTGGTCGTAAATAAATTTTCACTTACCGGTGGCGAGTCTGACATAGTGGAAAAACTGCAAATCTTCTTTTGGAAAGTAAGCTTGTATGAGCCATGCCGACAGCAACATGTAAACAGAGCGTGCACGAGGAGAACTAGACTTTTGCATGCTCTCTCGTGCACACGTTTAATAGGCATTCCCTCTCGGGAGCAGGTAGAGTGTTGTGCATGTGCATTTTTTCAAAAAGTGGAGAGGGCGGTTCTTTTCTAAAATTTGGGAAAATCCTCCACTATACCTTTAAGCTAAGAGAGTGGGGCTGTAAATTGGGAAGAGAGGACCGTGAGTTTGCAGTGTGTTTAGCGATTGTTGCTGTAATTCTAAGCCAATAAAGTGTGTTCAGTCGGGTGGAGAGGATGGCAACGTAGTGTTATTTTTAGCGGTTCCTACCGTAATTCTAAGCCGAAAAAGTGTGTCTGTCAGTTGGGTACAGAGCTCCGCGTGAGCATGGGCTTCTATGACTGTTAATATAGCCAGCATCTAACGATGCTCCTTCAGCGCGCTTTGGAGGTGTGGTCTCAGCATGGCAACCTCCGTGAACTTTGAGTCTGTGGAGGAGGGGGCGGGGGAGACGACTCTCTCCAGTATTTTGAATTTGAACTGCAGTAACTATTTTAACTGACTAGCTGTCAGTATTACATATGGCACCTTTAAGGCAAAATGGTCTCTGTCAGAATGTTGCTATATATTAAACTAATGGATAAACTCATAATTATTATAATGTAACTTTAAAAAGACTAATAACACAATATTTATCTTACAATTGAAACAACAACTCCCCCAAATTAAATGACAAAACATCTACTATCAGAATTTGATCCATTGGATCCGATTACCTTCAGAAAGTTTTGAAATGCCACACGATTAAATCCTGTAATGTGCATTCAAGTTAGCCGTAGTGCTAAACCGGAAATAGCCGACTCGGCCAGCGGAGATCTCTAGTGTGCCTGCTATGGTCCCCATAGTGCGGAAGCAGCGCAAATCATCCGGGTAATTTTATACACTGAGTTGAGCGTTTGTGGCTTCATGTGCCACTGAGCAACTGTCATAGGAATGAAAGGGTTGAACGCTGTATCCAATTCTTATTGTACATCTATGCATCCACCACCCCAATCTTCCTCCTTCATCGTTTGCTCTTGCGATATACAGCTAAATGCCTAACAAGAAATGTAATAATGGGTTGTTATGAGCTGCTTGCACAATCAACCTATACGGTCATTTTTCTGGGTTAGGACACTCTGAGTAAAACATACAACATTTCACTCTTAAATATTTTAAAACACAGGTATAAAGTAACATTTAATTGAAATACTCAAGGTAAGTACACATACCACATGATTGTTACTAAATGGCTGCAGTACTTGAGTGGCTGTACTTGGTTATTTTCCTCCTCTGGTTTTGGCTTTGTGTTTGTGCAGAGACACACATAAATGACAATGTATAGCTAAAACATAAAAATGACAGCCGAGTGGCCGTACCACAGCTGGCAGGCTGCTCTTCCATACCTCACCACAGAGAAAATCAAGTTGGCTGTCAATGTGATTGCTGTCACCACACTGTACCGCCATTATGATGCACAATACTCATCATGTTTTCACCTTTTGCTTCTTCCAGCACCTTGCAGCAATGTTTAGTACATCAAGTTCAGTACCACAGCAAACAGCACAGAAGCCAAGGCAAAGTGCAAACTACCCTTTAAGACAGGAGAAGCCTTTAAGCAAAGAGAGCTTCTCCTAAGCCTCCAGACCACGCTAAACGCTGGATATTGAGGTTTGGCACTCAGACTGAAACGCGTGCCTTCATTACTGACATGCAGAACCTCGCCACAGAGCCAACTGCCTTGAGCTGTGTGTATGGAAGTGTATCTCTTTTGTAAACCAAACAACAGTGAGCTTTAGTGCAAATACAGCAGGGAGAAAAAGCTTATATGTAATATATTTATCTTCCAGAAATGTTAGCATATTTGTTACTTTGTGCATCACTAGGCTGATCTTTTGGCCGTGAGCATCACCCAGGGGGCAACCTGGCCGCTGGAGCAAATGCTTTAATTGCGTAAGTATACAGGAAGCAGCTCTTCACTCTCATTGCAGCACCTCAGATAAAACTGTATTGATTTGATTTTCCAAAACCTTTGTGGAGTATTTTTTTGATCTTTGGATTGATGACGTTAAAAAAAAGGCCTGAGGGCTGCAAGCCCCCACGTGATTCTTCTGCCTCCTCTTTCACGCCTTTAATATGCTTTTAGATTCCCAGTCAGCACAAGTGCCTGAAGTACAAATCAGTAATCAGATGAATAGAGACGTGACTGACAGCAATAGTTACAATTTTACAAAATCCTAAAAAACAGCTTAATGTTGGATTTCAACAGTATTGATTTGAATCTCATCTCAAGTTCCTGTTGCTGCCCTCGGCTGTGTCTCTGCTGTGTGGCTGAACAACTACTGAAAAACTTCCTATTCAAACCCAATACCATGTATTTGATTATTTCCCATAGTTCACAGCTAACCAAGGTATATTGTTATTATACAGTACAGGATTGAAAATTGAAACGCTGTTGTCACAGTTAAATATTATTATTATATTAGAATGAAATTAAACAATAAATAGAACAAAATATATGCTACTGTCATATATTTTGTTCTATTTGTTTATTGTTTCTTGTTTATTGTGGTTATTGTAAAGGAAGAAATAACCAAATTATATTTGCAAGGATAATATACAGTTACGTATACACAGTATATATACGCACACACACACACACACACACACACACACACACACACACACGCACACACACACACGCACGCACGCACACACACACACACACACACACACACACACACACACACACACACACACACACACACACACACACACACACACACACACACACACAAAAGAAAATATGTGCATGTGTTTCTAATGTAAAATCTGTGTGTGTTGGCCAAAAACGCAGGTGTGGAAACTCACTTACAATTTCCTCTTGGTCTATTCACTCTGACCTGGCTCGGTTGGCGAACATCCTGTCTGCATGTGTTTGAATCACAAGCTGACAATGGCACTTACACACACACACACACACACACACACACACACACACACACACACACACACACACACACACACACACACACACACACACACACACACACACACACACACACACACACACACACAACATAATACACATTACACACACACTAATGCTCTCACCTTCACCTTGGGTTAAGGCTTTTTATTAATGGAGGCAGAAAAGAGATGTTGCCTGAAATGAACAACAGCCACAGTGGTGGGAGGATTCCTGGAAAAGCATTGTGAGGACATCATAACAGGGGTTATAATGATGACAGACATACTGAAACCCCAGCTTCATTCTGTAACGTCCTGCTTTATTGTTGAAACATAATATGGATCCGCTTGAGGAGCAAAACCCAAAACACATTTATTAATGTTTTATTTACATTTAGTTAATATCATGCCTACAAAACCCCCTTCATTACATTAACATGGCTGACTTGCTTGGATAGTAACTGGCAGGCAAAGATGAAATGAGAATAAAGTGCATTTAATATTTGATGAGACGTTCACTGATAATCATCAAATTTGAAAGAGATGAAATCTAGATTATCATACAAAGGACGTACATAAATCCCATTTCCTCCACTTTCTTACTTTCGACAGTACACTGTAAAAACGTTGTTCTATATTTAACCTTTGTAGGTTCGTATGTGCTCCAGATATGGCACCACAAAATGGTTAAATATAAAACCATCAGACCCAGTGTCATCTGACATTGTGAATATGCTACACAGATTTGGCAGGTTTTCAGGATATAAATAAAAAAATTTAAAGAGTGAATGTTTTCAAATCAATAACTTAGCCCTCCAAATTGCAGAAACAGACCTGCCCTTCCCTTTCTCTAGATCAGGATTTAAATATCTGGGAATTAATGTTACCCGTTCGTTCTCTGGTCTGTATGACAGAAATTTCACTCCCCTGATAAATAATCTTAAATGCGACCTTCAGAAGTGGAGTATTCTGAACCTATCCCTAGCAGGCAAAATAGCGTGTATTAAAATGAACGTATTGCCAAGATTTTTATATCTCTTTCAGAGTATTCCAGTCTTTCTCCCAAAGTCATTTTTCAGACTTGTGGATAAACTGTTGTCCTCATTCTTGTGGGGTAACAAACATCCTAGAATTCGTAAGATATTCCTTAAGAGGCATAAAGCAGAGGTAGGTATGGCCCTGCCCAATCTGATGTACTATTACTGGGCAGCAAACCTACAAAAAATAGTTTATTGGATTCAACGACCAGAGGCTGACTGGTGCTAACCAGAAATTGATGCGTGTATATCATCATCACTCCCTGCATTAGTTACTTCAAAGCTCCCCCTTTCTCCTAAACAATACTCCTCATGTCCTATTGTAATTTCCACCTTAAAAATTTGGTCACAATTTAGACAACATTTCAATCTGACGGATTTCTCTCTTTATAGTCCCATCTGCAACAATCATATCTCCCTCCCAGCCAAATTAGATCCTGTCTTTGCCCAGTGGCAGAGGGCAGGATTGAGTAAATTCAGTGATCTCTACATAGATGGAACTTTCGCTACATTTGATGCTCTTTCCTCCAAATTGAACCTACAGCGCTCCAACCTGTTCCGCTATCTTCAGATTCGGCAGTTTGTTCGTACCATTAGCCCATGCTTTCCTAATTTACCTCCAAAAAACGGAATGGATATCGTTCTGCAAATTCCTATGCACCATAGAGGTCTCATCTCAAAAATCTATAATAGTATCACACCACTCAATAAAGTATCGCTCGATAAGATCAGAGCAGATTGGGTGGAAGAACTTGGAATAAATATCTCGGATGCAACTTGGGATTGTGCATTATATAGAGTAAATGGGTCCACCTCATGTGCCCGCCTTAGCTTGATTCAGTTCAAGGTTCTCCATCGAATCCATTATAGCAGAGTCAGACTCTCTAAGATCTATTCTAATGTAAGTGAAACATGTGAACGTTGTCATGTCGCTAAGGCTGACTTGGCCCATATGTTCTGGTCCTGTAACAAACTATATCATTTTTGGACTACGATATTTCAAACTTTATCTGAAGCTTTTAGCAGAGATATTCAACCCAGTGCCGAAATGGCTATATTTGGAGTTCCAGGGGAGGGTATATCAATGACAAATAAGATAAAAAATGTGCTTGCTTTTTCAACTCTCTTGGCCCGGAGAAGAATCCTGTTGGAGTGGAAATCAGCACATCCACCTAAGGCCTCCTCCTGGATGAAAGACCTGATCCTATTCCTTAAGCTAGAAAAGATAAAATATTGCATTAGAGGGTCAACCCAAAAATTCCATGATACATGGGCCCCTCTACTATTATATTTTGAGAATCTTGAAGTCCTCCCACAAACCTGAAAATTAAGCAGGAATAAATCCTGTTGTGTTAGTGCTCGTACCTCCTTGATGACTCAGGGACCTCAGAAAACCTGTGTAGTGATAACCACAGATTTACTTAATTATTTACTTGTTGTTGTGTGTGTATGTATGTATGCATGAACATGTATGTTTTAATATTTCTTTATTTATTATATTATTTATTTTTATTTTTTATTCATTATTTATTTATTATTTCAATCTTTATATTTTCATGCTTGTAATTAACTTTCATATATATATATATATATTTTAAAATGTTTGTACCGGCAGCATGGTGGGGATGGGTGGGGGGGGGGGGGGGGGGGAAAGAAAATAAGAAAAATGATGTATGTTGAATATTTGTGACCAATACTCATTCTCTCAAATAAAAACATGTTTAAAAAAATATATATAAAACCATGTTACAACAAGCATTCAAGCATTAAAAAGTGATTTAAGTTCACACAAAGACTTAAATAATAATAATAATAATAATTAATTATTATTATTATTAATAATATAATAATCATCATGGTAATACTTTATACTTAATACTTTTTGACATAATAAATACATTTGTTTGACAAAAATTGTATGTAATTGTTTGCTAAACATTTAATGGAGAGTTTATTTTCTGTGCAGATAGGATGTGGCCTCTTCCAAAAGTGATAAAATGCACCTTCCAGCAACTCAAAAGTTGTATTTCAATGCTGTGTTAATGTAGCTACCAGCAAGCCACCTGTAGTTTTGCCTTGTTTCAGTTGTGGCGGCTGTAGCCTACGCTGTAGCCTGACGGAGCCTAACCCTAACCCACAACAACTGTAATTGGTCCGCTTGGTAGCATGGCATTTCTTTGTCCATGTCTCTCAGTAGCCGAACAAGCACAGAAAATCCCCCTTGTTCTGCCTCGATCGTTTCAGTGGACGTACACCATCTCCTCCGATGTCTTCTCTCTTTTCTGCGTTGCAGTAATTTCAGCAAAAAGTAACATGACATAGAAGTCCCACCGCCAACTAGCAGGTTTTTTTTCAGTGTAATTGCAGAGCGACTCAGACACAGGTATGCTCACAATGCTCACAATGCCGTAGGCCACTTGCACAGCCTACCTACTAGTGGGAGCTGTTGATGGTCAGTAAATAACTCCTGTAGGCTGGCTGCTTGTTACAGTAAATTAAATCTAGGTTGTGACATGAGTGTGAAGGATTTGGAGTTGTTTAAAGATCTTGGACAGAGCCTGTTAAAGACTGATAAAGTGCAAGATGAAATGTCTTAAATAAAGTCTAACCTTCTCATTCCTCCCCTCTCTGAGACCAAGAGGAACTGTTTATTCTAATTGTAAATAATAAAGTATTATATTGGTTAGTTAATTCTTTATCGTTCATTGCCTCTTCAGTGTGGGCACATCCTGACACAAGTAGCTTGAGATTCAGTACAAAATGACCTTGTTAAGATAAAAATCTTTTATGACGAGGACCCTTGAGTTTTCAGTGGTAGTCTGCTATAGTTTAATGCATCAACTTACTGGATGCAATTGTCAAATGTCTCAATTGCAACTAAAGAAACCCTAGATTTATTTTTCATGTAATGAATTAGAAAACAAAACAAAGTACATTATATAGCTTGTATTGTTATATATGTTTTACTTGTTACATTTCATATACACTACAGCATGCTCTCACCCCAACATTCCTGTTATACTATAGCATTGAAGGCACACAGATACATGGGAATATAAAGTATTTTAGAGAAATGAAAGGCAACATCATGCCATTCAGATTTGACATGGATCATGAAGAAGAAGACAACAAAAGTAACCTATCTGGGGAAGATGAAAAGATTTGTTTGGCTTGTGCAAAGAATATTTTTCATCAATATTAATGGGCAGGCTCATGCAGAGAAATGCCTCGCAGGGTGAATGCTGCCTGTCGCAGACTGAGGGTAAAGCTGTGCTGTGAGGTCCGGTCAGCTGTGAGTGGAGGTCGATCAGCAGTGACAGCATGAGCGTGGGACTGAAGGAGATGGAGGAGACGTCTGAGGCTGCAGCCAGTAATCAAGGATAGATGCGGGGGTGTAGTGCAGGGGACGGGTGGGTAGGAGAGGTACAAGAGCCTTAAGAACATTTTGAATTCCTCCCTTTGACCCAATATAGCCAACTTGTCCTCTGTCACCACCTATCTCAACTTTTCTTTGCATCTACAACCCCAAATCAGAAAAAGTTGGGACAGTATGGAAAACAAATAAAAAAAGAAAGTAGTGATTTCTAAATGTACTTTGACTTGTATTTCATTGCAGACAATGTGAACACAAAATATTTCATGTTTTGTCTGGTCAACTTAATTTCATTTGTAAATATACATCCTTTCCTGTCATTCAGACCTGCAACACATTCCAAAAAAGGTTGGGACATGAGCAATTAAGGGCTAGTAATCAGGTAAATTGGTTAAATAATGATGTGATTTGAAACAGGTGATGTCAACAGGTGATTGTAATTATGATTTGGTACAAAAGCAGCATCCAAGAAAGGTCTAGTCCTTTAGGAGCAAAGATGGGCCGAGGATCGCCAGTTTGCCAACAAATACGTGAGGAAATTATTGAAATGTTTAAAAACAATGTTCCTCAAAGAAAGATAGGAAGACATTTGCTTATTTTACCTTCAACAGTGCATAACATAATTAAAAGATTCAAGGAATGTGGAGGAATTTCAGTGCGTAAAGGACAAGGGTGCAAGCCTAAGCTGAACAACCGTGATCTCCGATCCCTCAGGCGGCACTGCATCAAGAATCTTCATTCATCTATAAGCGATATCACCACGTGGGCTCAGGACTACTTTGGCAAACCTTTGTCAAGTACCACAATACATAGTTACATCCATAAATGCCAGCTAAAACTGTACTGTGCCAAAAGGAAGCCCTATGTTAATAGTGTCCAGAAGTGCCGTCGACTTCTCTGGGCTCAGAGGCATCTGGGATGGACCATCACACAGTGGAAACATGTACTGTGGTCAGATGAATTAGTATTTCAGGTATTTTCTGGGAGAAATGGACGCTGTGTGCTCCAGACCAAAGAAGAAAAGGACTGTTACCAGCAACAAGTCCAAAAGCCAGGGTCTGTCATGGTATGGGTTGTGTCAGTGCCCTTGGCAAAGGTAACTTGCACTTCTGTGATGGCACCATTAATGCTGAAAAGTACATAGAGATTTTGGAGCACGATATGCTGCCTTCAAGAAGACATCTTTTCCAGGGACGTCCATGCATATTTCAACAAGATAATGCAAAACCACATTCTGCACACATTACAAAGTCCTGGCTGCGGAGGAAGAGGACACGGGTACTTGACTGGCCTGCCTGCAGTCCCGACCTTTCTCCAATAGAGAATGTGTGGCGCATTTTGAAGCGCAAAATGCGACAACGAAGACCCCGTACTGTTGCCCACCTTAAGACTTGTTTGCAGCAAGAATGGGACAAAATTACACCTGAAACACTTCATCACTTGGTGTCTTCAGTCCCTAAACGTCTTTTAAGTGTTGTGAAAAGGAATGGCAACCTTACAAAGTGGTAAATGCTTTACTGTTCCAACTTTTTTTGAAATGTGTTGCAAGAACCAAAACAGGAATTTTGTTTTTTTGAAAAAAAAAAAAAAAATCATGAGGAACACATTCAATTATGTGCTGTTGTATTGTCTGCAATGAAATACAAGTCAAAGTACATTTAGAAATCACTACTTTCTTTTTTTTTTCTTTTTTTATTTGTTGTTGTATTTTTCATACTGTCCCAATTTTTTCTGATTTGGGGTTGTACTGTAAGTCACATAAATTCTAATTCACAGTTTAACAAAGTGGTGGACACAATCTGTCTTCTCTCTCTGTTTTGATGTTTTGTTGATGATTGATTTGGATTTGCATAACATATTCTTCATTACACTTTTTTCATCTTTATGCATTAGCAATTGTAAGAGGATGCACCAGTGCAATTTAAAAAGAAAAAAAGACATTTCACAGGACCGGTGATAGATGTTTCAAGGAGAGCATGCATTCCAGCCTGGAGTTATTAGGTTTTTGCAGTATGTCACCATTACACTAATTTTTGTAATTATGAACACTCACAGTGGCACTGAGGCTCATAAACCTTGTGGGAACTGTTATTATTGTGGCAGAAGAAAATACTGTGATCACTGAGGACACTGAGGTTATGCTTCTTTTTTTATGTAGACTATGTACAAAATCCCACCAGATATATAGGCTACTTTCGACTATTCTAACTGTATCTGTTTTAATGCACATTTTCATGTTGAGCAATAAAAAAAACTGAGTGGAAACGTTACAATTTAAAAGAAAAAACTCAAAATATTGCAAAAACACTGTTTTATGATTGGCTGAGGTTGAAAAGTTGGTGCATTGATCAAAGTAAAATGCAACAAAGTTCAATGGAAACAGACTTAGCAAATAATGTTTTCTACTTTTAAAAAAAAAAAGCCATTGGAGATTAGACTGATGCTATTTTAATTTAGTCATCTAGTCTTCATTGTCTTCTTCTGCAGTGGTTTAGGCCTAATTGCACCTGACTGGAGAATTAGCGCCACCTACTGCTTATCCCGACGAAGTCCTTATATGGAAACAGCACAAACATTTTCATTTTCAAAATAGTAGGCTAAAGTTTGCACTACATTTTGTTGGCATCCTGGCTACTGACATCACAAACGACGAGTCACGGTTGCACAATAATTAGGCCTAATTAGGCCCCCTTTAACCACGTTAGTCGGTCACCATGCAGCAGCCTGACAGCCTTGTTAACAAAGTGCCTCCTGTGACACGCGGACCCACGGTGTGTGTGGACTTGTGAATGGGAGGGGGGGGGCAGTGTCAAACAGATGTAGCTCTCCTGCTGGCGGAGCGCACAGAGAAAAAGCGCAGTCCGATGGAGCGGCAGCAGCTAACCTCACACATCTGAACATACATAGGCACACACCTACACACAGCCTCGCTTCATCCACACACACACACACACACACACACACACCTTTACATATTTACAAAGGAGTTCTGCAGATATCGAGGAGCCTTTATTAAGCAAACCTCAAGAACTAAAGACAGGATGGATGCTTCACAGCTGTTCCGTCTATTGCTGTTCTACGGATATCT